>JAEIIH010025222.1:0-15432 GCA_018904745.1 Drosophila orosa
CGACTTAAGAAATCGAATATACAAACACTTTTTATTTAGGAAAATCAGAAAGCTACATAATTTACTAATAAAGTTTAGCTTTAATTGTATACAAACTATAATTTGAACAATTTTGAATCAGAAAACTATACAGTTTTAAAACAGCTCAGCTTAAATTATATAAAAACTATATTTTGAAAAATTCAGATTTATTCTTAAGCTTTTTCTTCGTTTTCTCCAAGGATCTCATTGTAATGTCACATTTCCATTTCAGTTCTTCATCGTCAGCCTCCTGATCGCTGCCTGCGTGGCCCTCGCCCAGAGCAGCGTGATCCATGGATCTGCCTTATCCTACGGCTCCGTGGCCTCCGTTCCAGTGGTTCGCTCCGTTCCAGTGGTCCACTCAGTGCCCATCGTTCGCTCCGTGCCCGTTGTCCGCTCCGTGCCCGTCGTCCGCCATGTCCCGGTGGTGCGCCATGTCCCCGTTGTGGACTCCGTGCCAGTGCTGACCTCCGGTGTTCGCGTCGGCCATGCCTCCGTCTACGATGCTCCCCTCATCCAGTCCTATGGCGGTTGGCTGAAGCAGAAGTAGATGTTGTCTTGATAACCACCAACATTCTCGATCGTATTTCCACTCTTTTTTTTTTTTGAATGAACAAAATAAACTCTGAATAAAACGAACAAATAAATAAAAAGACGAGTTTCTTTTATTTGCCAGCAACAAGTCAAATAAATAATAATGAACCGAGCACCATCAGACCGAGACCAATCAGGAGAAATGATAAACGGTGTCACCATTTTGCCTCGGGACATATTGGACAGGTGCTCTCATAAAAATAAAATGAAAATTAAGAAACCAAAATAAAAAACAAAAAAATAAATAAATAAACAAGGAAAGGAAGCAGACCTTCCAAAAGGGCAACTGGCAGGTAATATGAAGGTAAAGAAAACTAAATTAAAGAACTAATTTTTTGGAAAACACTTGTACCCGTTCGAAGGGACGATTCAGACTGAACGAGAATGTGGCTGGGCTGTGGCTATATAAAGGATTTTGGGTTGAATGGAAAGTCAAGGATTGCTTGATTGATTGAGTTAATATTTTGTTTGTAGAAATACTATTTTATGTTTGCTTTAAAATACCTCATCTTAATGCCTCTCAAACGTAGAATTCTTTTAATTACTTTTAAAGCGAATAACAATTGATTGGCTTTGGTTATGAACGATCTGAGGGGCTTACAAACTTAATAAACTAATGGTGTGGCTAAATATAAAGCTTGAACTTTGATTAATGCTCATTAATTTAACATATTTGATCATTTATCTGCTATATGATTTTCTCTCCCTTTTAACTTGGGAAATTACGCTCTTAATAAATGAGAGAAATAATTAATTTGAAGTTAAAGGTTAAATTGGGATGATTTATGGTGAAATTAAATGGAAAATAAAGTAAGATACTTATCCTTCTGTTAACAATATGTTTAATTTCCTTAAATTATTTCGGAAAATATATAAACAAATTCCGAAACATGTTACTCCACCGCTGCATGGATCAATTAACAAACCATAACAAACCCAGACAAGATCATGATCACGATTAGTGCAGAGGGCAGGTGTAGCAACCTATGATTCGAGCCGTCGATTTCCCGCACTTGCCTCCGGCAGGTGTAATGGGTACAGTTGAAAAAACATACACATAAACCAATTAATTAGTCTAATTAGTGAGGAAACAAGTCTAAATGGTAATGAATTAAATTGAAATCTTTGTATATTATAGCTATAATAATAATAATATTAAGGTAACACTTGATAGGGTCTTAATTTAATATCTGAGTGAATGTACTTAATTATGTTGTATTTTTAAAGAAAGAGCCTTTGTTATAGGGATATTCTAGATAATATTCACCTTACTCTTAAGATGGTTTATATAAGGTTTATGGCTTAAGATCTGAAAGGTTACAATCCTCCAATAAAATACCCATAAATCAATTAAATTTATATTAAAATCTGTAAATATCTTGCAAATTACATGTTCTAGAATGGCTTAAGAAGGATTGAAAGTAAGTTATTTAAGATATTATAGATATACTTGTATTTATGGTCAAAATCAGCCTCTTACCTCTCATCACTGATCCGCCCCGTTGGCCAATTGATTTTATGCTTATTGGGCCAACATAATGCGTTTTACATGGGCTCAAAGATGCGACACAAACGGTGCGGCTCTTACATAATCTCAGAAAGCCAAAAGACCAACATCAATGAGATGTTTGTTGGTGATGATGATGATGATGAGGAGCCAGCCGCTGCCGCCGCCGCCGGTTGACAACAGATTCCGATTCACCTTGAAATATCTGGATGCCGCCGCCTTGGGCCTGGGTTGACTCTTGGGTTGGGCTGGGCCATTGCTTTGGTATAACTTTGGTTTATGACAGACAGCCGGCCGCCTGGTGAGGCAACTTCACTCTGCAGCGCGCCCGTGTATGCAAATGACATAAAACCTAAAACCTACAACAAAAATGAAAACTAAAACAGCCACTAAAACTATGTATGTTAAAACGAAAACGAATACGAAAACCTAAACCTGAAACGAAAACGAAAACTGAAAATATGAAAGCCGCTGTGGGCTTATCACTATCGGAGCGTCTCATTTTCATGCTAATTGTGGGAGCCCCTTACGGAATTTCGGAAATGCAGCGTAAGATCTGCTGCTGCTGAAGCTGATGCTGCTGCTAATGCTGATGCTGCTGCGCCCATGGTGAAAATTAAATCGAAAGCTAAAGATGATGCCCAAGCTGATGCCCATGCCCATGCCCATGATGATGGGTGGTTTGGAAATGTTAATTCAACGCCTTTTGTTCGCCAATGATCGCTTACATCGTATAAAAGACTAGGTCTCCGTTCGATCGGACATCAGTCGCTGCTCATCGGCACTCAAGGCGTTTTTTTTGGGAATTGGTATCATCGCATCAAGTGGATTAGTAGTCAGCATGAAGGTGAGCTCCTCCTCCGCTAAACGTTTAAACAAAATAACAAAAATATCCTGTGAAAATTAATGAAAAGTGAAAAGGAACCTTAAAAGGTCTTGTGAAAATATCTAAAAAGTATCCTGGATTTTATAAACATTTTTTTTTTGGAACTCCTTCTTTTGAATTTGTTGATAGTGATTTTTTTTATAACAAAAAGTAACACATAAAGGAAAGCTGAGAGTCCTTAAACTTGATGAAAGGAAATAATTATGAAAAACCTACAAATCACAAAGTTTTCAGTGAAATATTGCAATTTAAAGTATAGAAAAATGAAGTATCAAACTATAAAGTAAAGAAATATGAAATATATAAATATAAAGTATAGAAATATGAAGTATCAACATATGAAGTATAGAAATATGAAATATAAACTATAGAAATATTAGGTATCAAAATATAAAGTATAGAAATATAAAGTATATAAATGTAAAGTTTTGTTAATAATACAAACCTTACAAAATTATATTTCACTTTAGAATTGCCCATAGATAAAGGATTACCTTTTTTCAAGAGGGTTTCTTGGTTTAAGAACAAAATATATAAGACTCTATAATATTTTTACAAGAAAGTTCGCGGCTTTTTCCAATTGAATTAATATTTATATTATTTTATTTCTAAATTCCTTAATTATTAATAGTTACCTGTAACTCCTACTGACATATTCCTTCTGTATCCTTCCATTTCCTTTGCCAGGTCTTCGTTTGCATGTGTGCTCTGTTCGCTGTGGCCAACGCCGGCTTCCTGGGTCTCCTGGGAGGCGGTGGTGGTGGTGGCGGCGGCGGCGGTGGCGGCCTTAAGGCAGGCATCAGCCTGGGCGGAGGCGGTGGCAATGGAGGCGGTTACTCCGGCGGCGGTGGTGGTGGTGGTGGTGGTGGCTACCATGGCGGACACGGACACGGTCACGGTTCCAGTGGCCCAGTTCAGGTGGTCAAGGTTATCCACCAGCAGGGCGGCGGCGGCTACTCCTCCGGTGGCTACTCTTCCGGCGGTGGCGGCGGCGGTGGCTACTCTTACGAGGCTGCTCCCCAGGTCTTCAAGGTGAAAGTCATCTCTGGAGGCAGCAGCGGCGGCCATGGCTACGGACACGCTCCTGCTCCCGTCTACCTGCCACCTGCCGGCCCAGCTCCCTCCTCCGTGAAGGTGATCAAGGTCCTGCAGGAGTCTGCTCCCCTGGTCAGTGCCCCGCTGGTCGAGAGTGCCCCGCAGATCGTCAAGGTGGTGAATGTGGCCTCTGGACCTGCACCCGGACCAGCCTTCATCGGCGGCGGCGGCAGCATTGGCGGCGGCTACTCCTCGGGCGGCGCCGTCTCCCAGGTCATCAAGGTTGTCCATGAGAGCCACGACAGCGGTTACTCCTCGGGTGGCTACTCCGCGGGCGGTTACTCCTCGGGCGGTTACTCTTCGGGCGGTGCCGGTGCCACCAAGGTGGTGCGCGTCATCCACGAGCACTCAGCTCCGGCTGCCGGACCAGCCTACGCTCCCATTGATCTGCCCGGCCCAGTGGCTTCGCCTGTGGCTTCTTACCTGCCCCCCGTTCAGGAAATCGCTGCCCCGGCTCCAGTCTATGCTGCTCCTGCCCCAGCTCCAGTCTATGCTGCCCCTGCACCAGCTCCAGTTTATGCTGCCCCTGCTCCGGCTCCAGTTTATGCTGCCCCTGCTTCGGCTCCAGTTTATGCTGCTCCTGCTCCTGTGTACTCCGCACCAGCTCCTGCTCCCGTGTACTCTGCACCAGCCCCAGCTCCAGTGTATGCTGCCCCAGCCCCTGCTCCAGTGTATGCCGCCCCAGCCCCAGCTCCAGTCCTGAGCGTGCCTCATCCCGCGCCAGCACCCGTCTTTGCACCGGAGGAGCAGGTCCTGCCCGTGGGCCATGCCCCTGCCCAGACCTACGGCCCACCCGCCTACTAAGCACACAGAGAGCAGCAGCAGGGAAACCATACACACATCTCCGGAGGACCTTCCTGCTAACTGCATCGAAAGAGCATTATTACCATTCCTACACAACGCCATGAGTTTAATTTAAGACATTTTTTTTACCACGCATTTTTTTTGTTAGAAAATATACACATAGAGAAATCCCAAAAAGAACTTTAATGGAATAATTAATGGGGGAAGAGGCGAGTTAAGCTCCCAACTTGAACTTGCGGTTAGTTCTGGCTGTTGAACGGTTTTTCTCGGCTTTTGGATAACAAAATCCTTTTGAAATTTCAATATTTTTGTTTTCAAATACATTTTTGAAAGAGAAACTAAATATTCAAATGATTTCCTACAGAATTTGTACTTTTTTATACGTTTTATCACTAACTTGGAAGCTTTCACTATTATTATTGGGATGCATATCGAAAGGAAAAGTCCGATAAGGTACTTAACATTAAAATATAATAATAATAAACCTAAAAATATGTATTATATTGTTACTATATCTAGGTTATCGCATATATATCCATTCAGATATTTGTATTTGCTTTAAAAATCGATACAGTAAGGATAAATCAATATTTGCTGCCACTCTTATTCTATAATCTATGAATTCCAGGTATTTCTACAGTCAGGTGGCTAAATCGACTCGCCTGGTGAAGCTGACAGGGTCGGAGATGCCTCCTTGGCCTGTTGCGTACCTTTTTCGTTGGCCTGTAATAACATACGACCTAAATAATAATATAATGACCCATAAATATAATACCCTTCTACCTTAAAGACTACATAATCTAAAGAAATCGTTAATCTATTTAATTCATGCTTCTTAATGGTGCTACAAAGACCTGTTCCTTTTTTAGGACCATTCAAGGAGGACATATTATATTATATTTAATATTTTTAATCATCTTACCAATAGGAAAGTTTTGGCAAAGCAACCAACAAATCAAAAATCAATATTTCCATCACTTTCCTCATCTCTCCGCGCATTCCATTTACAAAATATGATTTAAAGATTGGCCCTAATAATGTATTTGCATATCGAGAGTCCCACACTGTTTAAACATTTAACACACACGCAAAAAAAGAAAGAAAAAAAAAACTGCGACAAGGCGTCGTTTGATGTTTGCTTTGGCGGATCGGATCACGGGTCATTATAATACCATATTATGATTCGCTTTTTTATTGTTTCATAACGCTCAGGCTTTTGGGGGGATATCGATCGTTATGTTTTATTTATATTTTCAGACACAAAGCATCAAGTTTTGTGATTGTTGTTGTTGTTGTTGTTGTTATGTTTGTTTCTGTTGTTGGTGGCGGTGATTACGTCTATTCTGCGGCCTTGACTAACGCCTCAGCGACCTCCACGGCAATGGCAGCCTGGGCCTTGGCCTGCAATGAACGAGGATAAAGGATAAGCGATTAATTACAGTATTTAAAAGATTATAATTAAATATAAATTGGTATCCAAGGTTTAAATTACAGGATTTATAAAATTATAATTAAATATATATTAATATCTAAAGACTAGACCGTTCATTTGGTTATCCTGCAGCTTCTTTGATTTGCAAGGCATAAACTCTTTGAAATTCTTATAGTTTACTTTAATTCTTTAGTTTTCATTTAAAATTAATCTAAATTTGTAGCTTAAATACTATTTATGCAAAATTTACCAGTATTTGTACTCAATAGAAGCTACTTTTGATCGAAATAGGGTTTAAAAATATTCTAAAGAGCCTTAAAAGTATACAATTCCCATTTGCGTGGAATACTTTTTGATTTTTAAGCACTATACCTTTTTATAAGTTCTAAATTTAAGCTTAAATGTTATATAAACCTTACATATAACAGATTTTCAATATTAAAACTAAACATTAGTGGATTACTATTCAAGGATTTGCATTTTCCTACTTTTAAAGGCTTTGAAAATCTATAAAAATGCTAAATTATCCAAGAAAAACTTGTAAACCCAAAACCCTTAAGGTAAAACATAAAAATTCCCTCAAATATGCAAAAACTTTAGATTTACAGAAGCCCAAACATAAAACAACTACCACAAGAACCCTACAAAACTAATAAATTCATCAATTAAGCCTACAAATATCGAAATTAGAAACAAAACCAATTCCCACCTTGTCGTCGCCAGCGGAGCTGAGCTGTGACTGGTATTTCGAGAGCAGCTGGCGGGCCTCGGCCACATCGATGTCCTCAACTTTGTGCGCCTCCTCGGCCAGCACCTGGACGGAGGAGTCATCGTTGACGGTCACCGAGCCGCTGGACACAAAGAACTTGGTCAGCTTGCCATCGTTCTCCACAACCTGGACAACGCCGGGCTTGAGGACGGCTGGAAAGAGAGATGATTGATGATCATCGCTGTGATATAATCAGTTGGACAAGGCAAGGCGGCCATTCGCAAGCTGACAGACTCACCCAGCGTGGGCACGTGCTTGGCCAGGATACCGAAGGAGCCGGAGAAGGAGGGCACATCAATCTGACGGACGACGGCGGCATCGTAGAAGGTCTTGTTGGCGGCGGCGAAGGTCAGCTTCATCTCGTCCGAGTAGTTGCGGGCCTGGGACAGACGAGCGCCGCGGGCGGCCAGCAAACGGGCATTCTTAACGAACGACATCCTGCACTGCAAGGTGGAGTAGAAGATGTAAGCATTAGAGCTCCACTTTCATGCTATCCAGCAGCTTAACAACAAAATAACCAAAATTATGTAACTTTGTAGGTTAAGGCGGCGGCGGGTAAGCGGCTATCAATTGATTTTTCTCCGGCCAAGTGGTGGGAATTAACGTTGGGCTTCTTCGGGTGCGTTAAGCCAATGGAAAGGGCTTGATTTTCCCTATATGTTCACCTTTTTCTAGTTGGAGTGATGGCGAAAAGAAACACGAGAAAACTTCAACGATCTGCCGCTGTTTTTGCCAAAAATGTCCAATCAGAGTGACCGACTGACGACTACAAAAAAAATACCAACACAATGATTGCAAAATAAATCCACCGTTTTAAAGAAATACTAAAACTACCAAATGTTATCCGTCTAATTGGAACAAATATACACAAAAGAAAAACTTTAGTTTAATTTATATTGATACTCAGTCTATCCTCTTCTTTAATTAATAATATACCTGTGGTTCGACACAGTTTATTAGTAGCCAAGACAGAGTTGCCAGGCTATCGTCTAGATATGCAGGGTATTCTTTAAATTGCAAAGGTTTTCCCTTCATTTTATTTGACAATTAAATTATTAATATAATAGCACAGAAAATAGTAACGAAAACTTACTATTCTTCGCCTTAAACGACTCTGAATATCTTATTTAATTATCTACTTAATATTAAAATATATGATATTTACGCACCAACTACTTGAGTTTCATTAGTTCATTGCATGGTCAACAATAACAATAATAATAAATAATACATGTACATTTAAAATGCTATAACGAGCGCTCTTATATTATTTATATTAAAGTTTTTCATATATAATATATAGTCTTTAATTTCCCGCGCACCTTTCGAAAGCTCTGCGTCCTAGACACTATTCCGTTGGATTCTTGCGTCTGCTGTCTGGTCACACCGGCGAAAAGTACAACACAACAACAAATGTGTGGAAATAGAAACGAAACAATGCAGAAACAAACTGCTGCTGCATTATTATACAAGTGAAGAGAATAGAAGAGTGCCATTTTGGCAAGTCGTTGCCTGGTTTTTTGCCCGTTTCTCTGTGTCTGTGTGTGTGTGGTCGTGCGCTAGCTGGTGTTCATTCTAATGTTTGAAACAAGACATAACAAACAAACAAACAAACCACACAGAACGTAAGTGCTTGCAACATTTGCCCAAGTTTGCAGTTTGTCAGTTAATCGCCCCCTCTCCCTCTGTCGCACCAGCAGGCCAACGCAGTTGCAAAAACATCAGAAAACTGTTTATATGTATAGATAGCTGTTTTTCTTCTCTTCTTGTTTTCTATTTTGTTTTGCCTGCACATATGTGGGTGTGGGTGCGTGTGTGTGTTTTGTGTCTATGTGCGTGTTTGTGTTTTCTTTTTCAGCTGTCAAACGAATTGCGCCTTTTGATAGTAAAACTCCAAAAAAAAAGAGAGCGAGAGCGAGAAGCCCGTCTTAAAGTTCATTCCTCTGATTTTCGATCTCGAAGTGTTTTGCTCTCTTTTCCCTTCTACCACACACACAGCTGACTTTGTTGTTGAAAAATTGGATGGGTGGGAAGGGGGAGATGGCAGGGGTCTGCAGGATTTTCGCAGTTTTTGTTTGTTTCTGCGCATGTGTGTGTGTGAGCTGCCGCAGCTGTTGTATATTTTTGTTTACCTCTCGCCCTCTCTCTCGCTCTCTCTTTCTGCCCGCCACTGCCAGCGTCGCAGTGACCAACAGCGACGTCGCAACGCAATAAATTTCATGTTATTTTCTGATAAGAAAAGCGACCACAATCGAATGCGGTTTCTTTATATATAAATCAACTAGTATAGTATATATATATACTTACATATATCCGCCTGATCCAAAGCCTAGTCCAGCGATCTCTCTCTCTCTTTCTATTGCATCAGCTGTTGGATTTGTTTTGTTTTGTTTCTCCCCTTTCTTTCCTCCCCCGCCATTAATCAGCATTTTATCTCGCTCACCCCCCAGAAAAGAGAGTGGTAGAGAGGGAGAAAAACAAGTATGAGGGATAAGAACAACGCAGAGAAGTTATTTAAGAGCGACGCCATTGACGCTGTTGACCCCAACAAGCCGCAGGGCGAGCGAAGTGCGAGCAGCTAAAGCAAACGGCAGCCAAAACAACAAACAAACAAACAACAAAAACATCTGTGGGACGAGGTGAAAGGAGAGTAGGTGCAGGGGGCGTCACTGTTCGGTCGTTGCTACCATTGCGTTTGCTTTGTTTGTTTTTTTTTTAAAGCTTTTGGTTGATTTTCTTAGGCACTCTTGTTTAAAACATACTTTTTTAAATTATTTTAAATAACCTTACAGTTTTGACTAGAGGAAAAGAGTGTAATACGTGTGTTAAAGTTTCAACAAATCTACCTCGCCGTATACCCCGCATTTTTACCAAATGCAAATAAAAACAGAAAAGGAAACCACTTTTGCTGCTTTTTTTATAGCTTTTCATTCTTTGCAGTGGCGGCTGCGGCGGCGGCGTCTTGATTGCAACTGTAAATTGCACGTAATTTGTTTGTTCATTGAGCACGCATTAAACGCACAACCAACAATTTGCAGGGTATTTAGATGGCCGTGCGACACCGCGTTCTATTTGTTAGTCTTCTTATTCTTCCCATTTCATATTTGTCCTTTATCGCCGACTTCTCTGCCACCTGCTGCGTCGCCATCGCAGTCGACGTCGGCGTCGCTGTCTCAGCCAGCTGCTTGCCTGCGATTTTTTTTTACCAAAGCAGCGTCATTCGCTTTTCGCAGTTCGCGCTGCGCGCTTTGCTTTTTCGTTTCGTCGTGCCAAGAAGAAGAACCAAAAACACAGAGAGGGCGAACGAAAAAAAAAGTAAACAAAATAAACGAAGGTGCAAAAAATTAATAGAAATCAATTTGCAGAATAATTGCAAAGAAGCGCCAAAGAAATCGCCAAGTGAGTGACAAAGAACTTTTGCGGGATTTCTTTCTTTTTCTCCTTCGCTCTTTACTTTATCTTATTTTTTTTTATTGTTGGTTTTTTTTTTTGTGGTTCACTGAACTTTCTGGTGTGTGTTTGTGTTTTTTTTGCTCCTCCTGTTGCTGCTGCTGCTGCTGCTGCTACTGCGATGATTTAGTTTAATTAATTAAGTTTGGCAGACAGAGTTCCTAATTGAAATGCTAATTAACCGTTAAAGGGGGCGGGGAATGCAGATTTCTTTGTTGTCTGGGTCCCAGTGCATTTCCCTTTTATGCACTCTGTCGCTCTCTCTCCTCTCTCCTTGCTCCTCCTCTGCTCTCACTCTCTGTGTCTCTCTATCTCTGCTCTTTGTTCTGTCCGCTCCTTTGGTTTCTTTGTTCAAATCGCCGGTGCAGGCAGCGATGGCGGCAGCGACGTCGGCGTCAGCAGCCAATTTGCATTTTGGAGATTGAACAGAAGGCGCCGATGAAGGAGCGTGTAGGAGGCAGACACCGTGGAGAAACAAAGGGGTGGCCCCAAGGGTGAACGGGGCTTTAATTATAAGGCGAATTGCATTTTGCTTAATCCGAATGCAAAAGCTAAAGGAACTCCCGTTAATTCCTTTTACTTGTTGAAAATAAAAACAAGGCAGGACATCAGAGTACAGCAGAGGGCAAAGTTGTGAGTCTTTGCACATAAGAAAGTACAGTTGCGGTCAAAATAATAGCAGTAATCAAATCTGAAAATAAAAACATATTTATTTTTATGTTCTAGTGCTATTAACATGATTGCAGTTGTGTATTTAAGCTTTAAAATATTTATTATTTACTAATTACAAGACAACATTTTAAACCCATAAAAAAATAGTTGTTAAACTGCAAGTTCCCGTACTTTTATGGAGTTTTTTGTATGAGTAAAAAATTAAAAAATACATTTTTAATCAGCAGAGGGCACGAGATCTAACGGTTTGAGCAGCAGGTCGGTCAGCTGCCTCCGGGAAAAAGATAACGGGCTGAGCAGCGTGAGCAAATTAAGCCACGGCGTGCCCTTCGCTGTTTTAAAAATTTTCAAGCTAAAATACCCGATAAATACCTATAGATTCTACTAAATGTAACATGGTAACATGGAAATAGTATTATTTTGGCCTTTAGAGAAGAATCAAACCTTAATTTTGATACAATTCTATGATATTACACCTATTTTTATAGGTTCCATGAAAGTCTGTCCAATTTGCAACCGTATCGCCCGTTCATATCGGGCCTTCCACTTCGGAATACAGGGGAATAGGTTTAATCGGTCATTGTCTGTGCCGATTTCCTCATACCAAGCCTACTATCTGCTTATCAATGGGCAATAAACATCATCGGGGGCGCTCAGTGAATAACAATTAGCGACTTGGCCAGGAGTTGCTGGCAGGAACAAAGAGGGGGGCAATCATCGCATTGGCGCCCAGCTGGGATGAATAAAAGATGCCAATTGCCATTATTCATGCGCATCCACTCATGGTAGCCACAGATTTGTCCCATTAAATAGAGCCCTCCCTACCTGGGCTTATTTCCAAAGATCTAGAGCGTTACTCACTTGATTGGGGCAACGATGAGTCGTTGTTTACTCCCAAGCACACTGCCATGCCCATTAATCATTTAGCATCCAAAAGCGCTAATGGAATAGATGGCTCTTCGCTCAGAGAATTCCATCGTGCAAATGCAGCAAAAGTTTGCCAAAATAGGTGTATTTTTACACTCTCTTGATATCCAGTATCTGGGTTAAGGGCATATATTGTATTTGGCAAGCTTTATATATATAGATTTGCATGTACAAACTAATTAGACATGTGGGTTTGCATTCTTTTTCAATTGGTCCAAGCCCCTTTGAGCTTCCACGGAACACTTTTGCCTATAAATCACAGTTTTTACAGCTTCTTACCAACCTTAAACTGAAATATGATCACATTTTTTAATGATGTATCTATAGATGTACAGCTTCCTTGGATAGCAACACCCTTTAGCTTTTTGCAAGCATCCATTTTTGAACAGAGAAGGTATCCGTTTTGATCCGCCAAACTGGACTATATTTTGCCGGCTTTGTTTGGTTTTGGGGCGGCAATTATCCATGGGTTTGTGCGATGTGAGGTGGTGTGCTGTGTGGTGTGGTGTGGTCTTGTGTGGTGTGCCAGTGTTCTGCGGGGGTGGCTCACTGGAATTACCAACGGGCCAAAGGCAAAGAGATTGCAAATGGAAATCAATAATGGAAATGCCCTGGCCATATCGCCGTCCCCTCCATCACACTTTCCCTCTGGCAGCGGCTCTCTGACCCTGCTTTTCTGACTGTTTCTCCTTGGCTCGAAATTCTGCTTTGCATAACAGACACAACGGCAAAAGGCAACAAACACATGCATTATTAATTCGCCCTTTTGTTTTCCTACGGCTTTTACTTGCAGTTTTCTTTGGCAGCCGGAAATCTGATATAGCCGGGGCTTGTGATCGGAATCGGGAATCGGGAATCGGGATTGGAATCGCAGCAGCGGCATCGCAGAGGTGACATAGTGGCATAGCGAACGGATAGCAACAATAATCGTTCAATGACAGCAACCGCAACCGCGGTCGCCATATCCTCGGCCCCCGTTACCGGTATCTTTGCGGTGGAGCGAGCACAGAGCAGTTAACAACGCCCGTTGGATCGAGACAGAAACGGAAACGGAAACGGAAAGATATAGTGTCGTGGTCCTAGAAAAGGTAGGGGAATGTTCTATAATTAAAGCCAGTTTCTAACTCGATTTAGCAGTTGTTTTTAGGTAATTACACCAATTATATTGAAGAAAGAAAAGGCATATTAGGGACAACAGTCTTTTTCTTGGTTTTATTTCAGCAGAAAACGGACTGCGACTTGTAAAATCCATATTAATTAATAGTTTGCTTTAATCTTTAATCTAAATCAAGTTAGAAAAGCCTTTTGCTGTTATATGAATAAATACTAATGTGTGTGTTCTTTACTTTCAGGTAAGAGACGACCCCAAAAAGATTGCGCAGTCTATAAATTTCTTATATAGAGGCTTAGAGCTCTCCTACCTGGGATAGCGACAGATATCCTCCACAGAATATACGCCACAATGGTTAAGACGTTTCAAGCCTATCTACCGTCCACAAATCGGACATACTCATGTGTTCACTGCCGCGCCCACCTCGCCTCCCACGACGAGCTCATCTCGAAATCGTTCCAGGGCAGCCAGGGGCCGGCATATCTGTTCAATTCGGTGGTGAACGTGGCCTGCGGCCAGACAGAGGAGCGAGTGCTGCTCACCGGCCTCCATGCGGTGGCCGATATATACTGTGAGTGCTGCAAGACGCCGCTGGGCTGGAAGTATGAGCATGCCTACGAGTCCAGTCAAAAGTACAAGGAGGGCAAGTTCATCATTGAGCTGGCGCACATGATCAAGGAGAATGGCTGGGACTGAAGGACCAACGCGATGGGCATGGGATCAGCATACAGCATTCAGCATTCATCAGCGGCAGCAGCAGCAGCAGCAGTGGGAAAAGCAGCGAGTTCACACACAACAACAAGACACACACATGGCATGGCATAAGACATAAGAGTGTTGTTACCCAAAATGGCTAAAGTCTGGCGACGAAGCGAAGAGTGGATCGGACACGGATCACGGACACGCAAGCAGTAACGGAAACGGAAACGGGAACGAAAACGAGAGGGATCGAGTTTTAGGGTACACCACAATATAGTATATTTGCTATTATATAGTGCATAACTCGTCGTATCGCATAGAACAAAAGATAAAACCCAATCAGACATCCAGAAAATACTACATAGGATCCACAAAACATATACACACAACACACAACTGGATGGGGCTTGGAAACAGGATCTCTGCGCTGGACGCTCGATAGGATTTCCACACTTTCATTTCAATTGCAATTGCAGTCTCAATCTCAATCTCAATTCCATTACACACTTTGTTTTCCTTTCCCTAGTTTGCGTTGTTGCAAGTTGATTCAATTATGTGTACTCTCTGTGCAGTCTGCCTTAATTCGATGATTTCAATTAGAAAACAAACCAATACGAACACAAACAAAAATGAAAAACAAAACTTGCACTGCCAAATAAACAAGAGAAATGTTTAGCAACAAAAATATTAATTAATAATAACAAACAGCAGCAGGAAAACCCATTTGAAACAACTTTAAAACACACACAAAAGGCATGCGAAATCAAAAAATCAGGAGAATCAGAAAACAGAATACAACACAAACACACACATTTACTCATTTTCAACGTAGTAGTTATTATATAAAATAATTAAAATTAATTATTTAATACAATTTAGCTTGAAACAAACAAACACACACACACAAAACCCAAAAGCGAGATAAACTTAAAATACAATTTTTTCGGTCGAAAGTGTAAAGCGAGAGGGGAGGAGCAGGACCCAGTGGAACCCAGTGGGGTTGGGAAATGAAAGAAATTATATAAAATACAAGCATATGATATGCCCAACTTTAAGAGGATAAAACTATATAAATATATATATATGTATATTTATGTGTATGTAAGAGAGATGCGTATTTATGTCGCAAATATCGTACATTAATCAGATCGAACAGGCGAAGGCAAGAAGGAAATGCAAGGAAAGTGAAATGAAACGGGCGTGAGGTCATATTTTTAAAGCAAACGGATTATGAAAATATGTATATGCAAATAATAACTGCCAAGAACTATTCAAGTTAAATGATGTTCTCTAAGTAGTTATATATAAATGTATCTGAGGAATATATATATATATCTGTATATATATGTATTTTGTGGTAGCATTAAAATAAATTAAAATAAATGAGAAACAAGAAAGAACAACAAAAACACAAAGGAAATCATAAAAGTAAGAGCACACTAAAAGAAATATACTATAAAAAGGA
>JAEIIH010025239.1:0-17550 GCA_018904745.1 Drosophila orosa
TTTAATATATATAATATAATATATTTTTTATAAAGTTTATAAAGCTAAAGACTCTCTTTCGAGTAAAGGTTGTATTATTATACTAAAAATTATATTGATTAAATGGAAAATTTCTTTTAAATTTCATAAAATTTCCCTTGTTTTTAACCCTAAATGCGTGCCTTTAGCTGTAGCTCTGAATATATATGTACGCATATCTGTATATATAACTGGGTTAGGGCAGACGCCGGCCGGTGGGCGTGGTTCTCGTCCTTAGCCCTCCCTCCACCTCCTCTCAAGTCCCCCGCCATTTATCCTTGTTTTTCCTTCTTCAGTAAACGCGCAAAAAAGTATGCTACGGCATTTTGTTATTTTGCAACCCCAAACGAGAATGCAGAAAAAGGGAGCCCAACCCCCACTACCCCTCCCACAATTATGCAAAGCAGTGTGCTTCTGTGTGTGTTTGTGTGTTGTGTGTGCCCACTGATGAGTCATCAGCGGGCATATCCTGGCACTACTTGGCGCATTTTCTGTACAGATTTCTATCGCTGAAAGCCACAGTAGCTGGGCAAAGAAACGCTGTAGCAAGGGGATGGGAAAATGGAAAAGCGGGAAATGGGAGAACGAAGAACGGGGAACGGGGAAGTCAAGTGAAGCCAAGTCAACCCTAAAACTATCAGTGCACTCTGGGGTTAAGTGGCGGCGGGCGGGCCAGAAAAGGCGGCCGAAAGCTGAAAAGGCAACAGGAGCAGCTGCTTTAAAAACCAAGTAAACAAAAAAAAGGCAGACAGAAGATACACTGCCAGGAGGAAATATATATTAAAATCGTTATATTAGGTCATATCTATATTACATATTTACATTGCAGCTGTTTAAATTAAACTACAGACTGTAAAATGATTTTAAAAGCATTAATTAATATACATATTATATTTATTTAGATAAAAAGCTACACTTCTAGGAGGAAATATGTATTAAAATTATCCTTTTCAATTCGTTATCCTAGATAATACATATCTATCTGTAATATTTACATTTAAACTGTCTAAATTCAACTACAACCTGGAAGAGTGTTATATAAACCTTATAAGAAACATATTTGATATTTATTTAGTTCTTATATGATATCTTTGGTTTTTAAGTCGTTTTCGCACTACATACAATTTATTTTGGCTAAAAAAATTCAATAAGTAAAAAAGCAATTAAAGAGTATCCTTTGTTAAGTTATTAAAAAGCCAAAGGTTATGCATATAAATGCACAAATCGTTCAGCTTACAAATAGACAATCTCTTGGGGGCGTGTACTAGCAGCTGTTATCTGTGTTTTTTTGTTGAATTACTTTTATTTTTATCACTTGCCGTTGTAGTTGTTGTCTTGGGCAACCGTTTCAGGTGACCGCTCGACCAAGTTTGGCGGCAAAGTTGATGGTGTCGAGCGATGGCGATGACGATGGCTGCCGCCGCCCTGCTTTGCCGCTTGACTGCCTTCTCGGGATCCCCTCCTATCGCTACTATTCCTGCTATCCCTGTCCTGTTCCACGTTCCACTATCCTGTTGTCCCTTCCTGCCATTTGGCTGGGAATTTATTGACCCGACCAACTGGCTTGCGGCTGCATATACTGTCGTGTCGTGTCGTGTCGTGTTGTGTTGTGTTGTGTCCTTCTAGGACTGGGGATGGCCTAATGTGTCGCTGGCAACTGTTTTGCAGACTGCCTTTCCTCTGGCCGCGTCGATGCACGTGTCCTGATATGGAAATCCTCGTATTTCGCTGTCTCACAAGTTGACTTTGTGACCCCTGAACAAAAAAGGGAGACAGTCAAAAAAAGGGGGTTGACAGTATAAAAAGGGTAAATTGCTAGTGGTGAACTTATTCTAATTCACTTTTCATTGGCACAAATTAACAAGGAACAAGATTTTCTGATTAGGAATATGGATATATCCCTCATCCCTACAAATATAACAGCAGAAATCTCTCTGCTTTAGAATTCCCAACTGGAAATTCAGCAAATTATAAACTTATGTTGCTTGCGTTAAAATTTACTTATATGTATATACCTATTTAATTCAAGTTAACTAAAAGAGAGATCATTAGATCACTCCCCATTTTGTGCAATAAAAAATCAGTTGAGTCACTCGAACTGCAGTTCAACAAACTCACCGATCCCCCCTCGCCTGCTCCAGCAGAGTTCTCTTCACAGTTCAACTTACAACACTTAAAGACAATTCAAATGATTGACCTATTGCCTGACCCGTAGTCAAGACTGAACCCCAAAAGATCCGATGAAAAGAGCTGAAAAATACACTGCTCTCAGCTCAAGCCACAAGTAATAATAAAAAAAAGGAGAAAAAAAGACGACGACGACGCTTACTTAACAAGCTCAAGCTGCGCGGCTTGTCCACATAATTGACTCGAGCTTTTGAGTGTTGTACATACAAAAGTGGACAGCTATTTACAATTGCGGTGGAGAGAATAATATCAAAGATATACTCCAAGGAAATAGAAATATTACATTATTTTTAGATGCCTTACTATATATTATAGATTATGTAATTATAGTTACTTTTCTTAATAAAAAGTAATCCATATCAGCCTGATTCATAACCCTAACTGTAGCTGTACTTCCATAAAACTTATACTAATAAATAGGTATAAATAGGGTATCTTCTATACACTTTCCTTATACAAAAGTCTGGCATAGTTACAGTTTCACCAGGGAAAGAAAAAAAAGCAAACCGGCAAAAAAAACTGAGCTCGGCTCGTTGACTTCCTTTTGCCGCTTAATTGCAATTACTTGAGACATGAAACAAGCAAAAAAAAAAAAAAAAACATATATAAAACAAAGTATAAAAACAAAACGAGAGCAAAAACCCCTCCTCCTTCAAACCCCAAACGGAATGCTGTCATAATTTGTGCATAAAAAATGTCTTAATTTTCTTCTTTTTCTCGCCGCCTGGAGGCTTGTTGATTAACTGAAATTAAATGTGGAAATTAAGTTATTAGAGAGTCTGAATGATGATGAGGAAATGCGGAAAACTGTCGTGTGACTAATAATAAATAAGCCATTAAGCAAATTGTGCTGAGTATTCGATAATCCCCATTCCCTGGTGAAGAAATTTCCGTAAATTGAAAGAAAATTATGGCCAATTGAATGATCAATAAATACCCCATAGAAATCTAGTACATACCTTTGATAGATGTAAGATAAGGAATCACTATAAAGCCTAGAAAAGCCTAGAAACAATTTAAGAACTCTTCCCAAAAGATATTCCATCTAACAATGTCTCCTTTTCCTCCTTTTACAGATACAACTGGATCAAGAACGGCAAGAAGTTCGACTGGCAGGCGTACGACAATCGTATGCTCCGGCAGCCTGGACGCGGTACCCTGGTGATCACCTCGCCCAAGGACGAGGATCGGGGCCACTACCAGTGCTTCGCGTCCAACGAATTCGGAACGGCCACCTCGAACTCGGTGTACGTGCGTAAGGCAGAGCTGAATGCCTTCAAGGATGAGCAGCCCAAGACTCTGGAGGCCACCGAGGGTGAGCCCTTCATGCTGAAGTGCGCGGCACCCGATGGCTTCCCCAATCCCACAGTCAACTGGATGATCCAGGAGTCGGTGGACGCCAGCATCAAGTCGATCAACAACTCTCGCATGACCCTGGATCCTGAGGGTAACCTGTGGTTCTCCAACGTGACCCGCGAAGATGCCAGTGCCGATTTCTACTATGCCTGCTCGGCCACCTCGGTGTTCCGCAGCGAATACAAGATCGGCAACAAGGTCCTGCTCGACGTGAAGCAGATGGGCGTGAGTGCGTCCCAGAACAAGCATGCTCCCGTGCGCCAATATGTGTCCCGTCGCCAGTCTTTGGCCCTGCGTGGCAAGCGAATGGAACTGTTCTGCATCTATGGAGGAACGCCGCTGCCCCAGACCGTGTGGAGCAAGAACGGCCAGCGGATACAATGGAGCGATCGGATAACACAGGGACACTATGGCAAATCTTTGATCATCCGGCAAACGAACTTTGACGACGCTGGCACCTACACCTGCGATGTGTCCAACGGCGTCGGCAATGCCCAATCCTTCTCCATTATTCTGGACGTCAACTCTGTGCCTTACTTCACCAAGGAACCCGAGTTCAACACAGCCGCCGAGGATGAGGAGGTCACCTTTGAGTGTCGCGCCGCTGGTGTGCCCGAGCCCAAGATCAGTTGGATCCACAACGGCAAGCCCATTGAGCAGAGTCCCCCGAATCCCAGGAGAACCGTCACGGACAACACCATCAAGATCATCAATTTGGTGAAGGGAGATACTGGCAACTACGGTTGCAACGCCACCAATTCCCTGGGTTATGTCTACAAGGATGTCTACCTCAATGTCCAGGCCCTGCCGCCAGCAATCACGGATCCCCCAACGGCTATGTCCAGCGTGGATGGTCGCAACATCACCATGAAGTGTCGCGTTGAGGGTGCCCCCAAGCCCCTGGTCAAGTGGCTGAGGAACACCAATTGGCTGACCGGAGGCCGCTACAATGTCCAGGCGAACGGTGATCTGGAAATCCAGGATGTAACCTTCTCGGACGCGGGCGAATACACTTGCTATGCGGAGAATAAGTTTGGTAATAAATCGGCCCAGGGCTCGCTGGTGGTCAAGGAGCGCACACGAATCACCCAGGAGCCGCAGAACTACGAGGTGGCCGCCGGACAGTCGGCGACATTCCGCTGTAACGAGGCGCACGACGACACCCTAGAGATCGAGATCGATTGGTGGAAGGATGGCCAGCCCATCGACTTTGAGGCTCAGCCCAGGTTCGTGAAGACCAACGACAATTCCCTGACCATTGCCAAGACCATGGAGCTGGATTCCGGAGAGTATACGTGCGTGGCCAGGACCAAGCTGGACGAGGCCACGGCCAAGGCCAATCTGATTGTGCAGGATGTGCCCAATGCCCCCAAGCTGATGGGCATCACCTGCCAGGCCGACAAAGCGGAGATCCTGTGGGAGCCCCAGGGAGACAACCGCTCGCCCATCCTCCACTACACCATCCAGTTCAATACCTCGTTCACGCCCGCCTCCTGGGACTCTGCCTATGAGAAGGTGCCCAACACGGACTTCTCCTTCGTCGTCCAGATGTCGCCCTGGGCCAACTACACCTTCCGCGTGATTGCCTTCAACAAGATCGGAGCCTCGCCTCCGTCGGCGCACAGCGAGAGCTGTACCACCCAGCCGGATGTGCCCTTCAAGAACCCCGAGAATGTCGTCGGCCAGGGCAGTGAGCCCACCAACCTGGTGATCTCCTGGACCCCGATGCCCGAAATCGAGCATAATGCCCCCAACTTCCACTATCGTGTCAGCTGGAAGCGCGATATTCCCGCTGCACCGTGGGAGAACAACAACATCTACGACTGGCGACAGAACAACATCGTGATCGCCGACCAGCCCACGTTCGTCAAGTATCTGATCAAGGTGGTGGCCATCAACGACAAGGGCGAGTCCAATGTGGCCGCCGAGGAGGTGATTGGCTATTCCGGCGAAGACCGTCCCCTGGACGCACCCACCAACTTCACGATGAGGCAGATTACATCGGCGACCAGCGGCTATATGGCCTGGACCCCGGTGAGCGAGGAATCGGTGAGGGGACACTTCAAGGGCTACAAGATCCAGACATGGACGGAAAATGAGGGCGAAGAGGGCCTGCGCGAGATCCATGTTAAGGGAGATACCCACAATGCCCTGGTCACCCAATTCAAGCCCGATGCCAAGAACTTTGCTCGCATCCTGGCCTACAACGGACGCTTCAATGGACCGCCCAGTGCCGTCATTGACTTTGATACGCCCGAGGGTGTACCCTCGCCTGTCCAGAGCCTGGATGCCTATCCCATTGGCTCCTCCGCCTTCTGGCTCACCTGGAAGAAGCCCCTCTATCCGAACGGCAAACTCACCGGCTACAAGATCTACTACGAGGAGGTGCGCTCCAGCTATGTGGGCGAGCGTCGCGAATACGATCCCCACATCACCGATCCCAGGATCACACGAATGAAGATGGCCGGCCTGAAGCCAGAGACCAACTACCGCATCTCCATCACGGCCACCACGAAAATGGGCGAAGGATCAGAGTGAGTCTACATGGAGTACTTACCACAATTATTCTCGATATTAATCACAACTCCTTCTCCTACGCGCAGGCACTATATTGAGAAGAAAACGCTGGCGGACATGTCGAGTGTGGCCCCTGGTACGCCCACATTCTCCTGGGAACAGGTTCCATCTGAGAACGGATTGGCCAAGTTCCGCATCAACTGGCAACCGAGCACTGAAGGTCATACCGGCACTCACTTCTTTACCAAATACAGGTACAGTTGTCTCCGTTATATACTTTGAGAACTACCTAACTCTTAACTATTTCCACCGCCAGGATCAAGGGTGAGACGCAATGGGTCCGCACGCCAGAGGAGAAGAACAACGACTACCAGGAGGTGAAGGGTTTGGATCCCGAGACCGCCTACGAGTTCCGCGTAGTCTCCGTCGATGGACATTTCAACACGGAGAGCGCCACGCAGGAGGTGGACACGAATACGGTGGAGGGTCCGATTATGGTGCCCAATGAGACGGTGGCCAATGCAGGTTGGTTCATTGGCATGATGCTGGCCCTGGCCTTCATCATCCTCCTGTTCATCATCATCTGCATTGTCCGGCGCAATCGGGGCGGCAAGTACGACGTCCACGATCGGGAGCTGGCCAACGGCCGGCGAGATTATCCCGACGAGGGCGGTTTCCACGAGTACTCGCAACCGTAAGTACCACACAGGTCCTTGGTATTAAGCCGCTCCATCGATAAAAATAGCCTGCATTTCGGATTACAAATTAATTAATGTATTTCTTCTTCGATCCGCAGCTTGGATAACAAGAGCGCTGGTCGCCAATCCGTGAGTTCAGCGAACAAGCCCGGCGTGGAGAGTGACACCGATTCGATGGCCGAATACGGCGATGGTGACACAGGTAAGAGTTCTTTTTTATACGATTTGTAACTATATAACCATATACCATGAGAGACATATGAGTGTGTCTAGTGCTCCTCGTCGCCATCATCCGATTGTGCCCAGGAACGATAGTGCTACGCTGAAAACTAAAACTAAAACTAGTTTTTTCGAATTCTTAAAAACTTATTAAACAAATTTTAGATTATAATATGATTAATTAGTAAATATTAAAGTTAAATTTGTTTCTTTTGAAGTCTGATTTCGCCCTGTAAAGTAGTTTTGATGAGTCAGTTCTTGTAAGCTTTTTAATTATTATTATAACTTAATTAAGACCATATATGCATGGTATTATCGTTCTTAGGGTTAATCGGTATTTTAAATACCAGTCCGCTTTATGGGGTTAAGCTAAGCACCTCTCCTAATATTATTCCTTATCCTGATTTCCGTTGTCTCTCTTTGGTTGTTTCCACTCTCTTGATTTCTTTTGTAACATTTTTGTTTTTGGTTTGTCGCATTGATCACCATTGCGTGTATATGTGTGTGTGTATAAACGGATAAACGGTACGAACCAGCAGCAGTGGCCGCTGCAGCTGCACGCGTCGCAGCCGCTGCCCGCAGCAAATCAACGTCGCTGCCAACGTCACAACAGCAATTACAAACTCATCCCCAGTCGCCGTCAACGTCGGCGTCAATCTCACCATCACCGCTCTCCTCCACACCCTCGCCCGCTCCACCGTCCTACGAACTGTGCATGGCGGATCCTGCCGGCCGCAAGGTGTAAGGGAGAGCGGGAGAGAGTCGGCCCCTCTTCCGCCCACACACTCTCCCACGGGCGTTGTTGTTGCTGCAGCCATCTTTACCATACATACACCCACAAGCACACACACGTAGAATCGAATCAGTCAAAGGTAGCTCTTTCCATTTGATTCACTTTGTTTATTGGCTGAATTCCTTGCGGCTAGTTCTCGTTCGATGCCCTGCGCTTCAAAGAGAGAGTATGCGGTCAGACAGTTGTGGTCCCTTTAATGGCACTTAAATATTTTTCAAATTCTGAACAGAAAACGTAATATTAAGTAAAATTAAATTAAAATACTGAATTCTGCAATTTAAAATACAAATTGTACATTGTTCATGAGCTAAGTTATGTAATCAATTTTTCAAAGTGTAATAAGTAATATAGTGCTATTTCTTGACCACAACTGTAATTCCTGCCATTTCCCTCTGCTCTGCTCTTCGCTCTGCCGCTGCATGAAGTTCTTGGCTGCTCGCCCCTTTCTCACACTCTCGCACTCCTTCAAGCCAACCGAAGAGAGCCCTTGGCCGTTACAAAGCTGCGCTGCGCTCTTCTGCGCTTATGCTTTCTCTTCAAAGAGTCATTGATTGATTGACAGATCTCTGCACGATGATTTGATTGTTCTTTTACAGTTTTGTTGATTGTTTGTTCTCCTTTTTTACTAACAAAAATTGCTGCTCTCTTACCGATCTCTTATTTGGGGGAAAAAGAGAATCGAAGCATAAATAGTTCGGCAAAGCCGAAGTATAATACAAACATTTGCTATGGTTTTCCTTATATTAATTAAAGTTGCGCTTTAAAATAAGTAAATAAAAGCCCTTGGTATCACAATATCGTATCTTTAAAAGATTATAACCATAAAGTTTGTCGTCCGATTGGTTTTAAGTTTTTAAAATGATTATTGGTTCTGTTGGTTGGTCCTTAAATATTTCCCTAACTTTGTTATAATACATTTTTTCAGCATTTTCACCCTTTTGTGTTCCTTGTTTTGTGTTCCATGTTCCATATATACATTTTATATTTATCCGTTATGTTTCTTTTACCTAATTGCACTATATTTTATTTATTATATTATATTTGTATAATTTGTTTCTTCCTTCAAAACACGCACGAAAATCACACACAAAACATAATATTGTAAACGATAATAAAACGACAACGACAACGACAACCAATATCCAGGCATGAACGAAGATGGATCCTTTATTGGCCAATATGGACGCAAGGGACTCTGATTTAATTTGTAAGCAACGCGCCGCCGCACCAACAACAACAACATAAACTCAAAATATCGAAACCGAGCCCATAAAAAATCAACAACAATAAAACACAAAAACCCATCACAGAAGAACGGGAGATAATAATGCAAGATCAAGATAAACTACCTGGCGAACAATTGGTAGGCCGATAATCAAGTGCAAAACGACGTTTAATTGACCAAATATATAACAGGAGGGTTTATATATGACTATTAAAATTAACAAATATATGTGTAAAAAACAGAAGCAAATGACAACTGCCAAACAAAGTGAACAACAACGATGATGCAGCAAAAAGGCTATAAAAACAAACGCGAAGAAAGAAGAAAGCAGAAAGAGGAGAGAAGGCAACTCGAGAAAAGAACCAAGAAAATGCATGCGAATTAGAAGAAAAGAATGCAAAAATAATACTACTTTTTACGCAATTTCTGCGAGCAGCTGCGTCTACTTTTAATTTTTTTTGTCGAAACTAAGAAAACGAAGCTCGCTTTTGGAAATCTCCATGTATACCTGTCCCATTCTGTCTCATGCACTGTATATCTCTGTCCCGCTCTCTTGCTCTCTACCTTTTTTTATAAATGTAATGCAAATATATATCTATAAATATAAAGCCTAAATAAGTTATATAATTTAATCATTTTTGTACGAAACAAAAGAAACTCGAATGTAAAATCTCCGTTTAGTTTCGCCGATTGAAATTGAAAATCAACAAATCTCTTTTTTTTCTACATGTTTTCTATTTTTATTTAAAATGTACTATGCATATGTATTTTGTTTTTAATATTTTATGTTTCCCCTTTTAGTTTGTGTAATGACCCTTACCCATTATTAGTTTTAATTTTAAATATTTTTTTGGAAAAACTTCGATTTTGGACAGTGGAACAGTGTTGTAAAATGTAAAAAATAATGTTTCCTTTGCGATTGTTTTCTGGGAAAGAAATGAAGCAACAGAACAAGTTGCTTCCTTTTCTGTGTAGTAGAGCTATTTAATATTAAAGAATGAATGAAAAAGAAAGAAATCTGCTTAATTATATGAAAATATAATTTTTTTATATATGTATATTAAATTAGAAAGAAAACAAACAAAATAAAGAAAACCGAATAATAAACATGACTCGTAGACTTTGAAATTATATCATTATTTGCTCATCAAGTAATTTCTGGCTAGAACCAATCTGTTTTCATTTTAAGCTGACGCATTTCCAAGGTAAAGTTGAGTATATTTTCAAGCATGATTATTTGTAGTAATTACATCTTAGTTTGTATTTTTTGTTTTCGGTAGAAATCCCTCCCTTCCCAAAGTAGTTTTAGTTTAACGATCCCCAAAAACCCCCCGAAAATCAAAGAGGAAAATGATAACAAGACTAACTGAACTACAAAAACAAAACAGAAATAATAACAACATGAAGTCGCGGCTAATTCGAACTAAACTAATGAATATTTGCACTGGTGTTGGTTGTGGTTAACATGGAAATTAATATTAATATAGGATATAACGCAGAGAAAAGGAAATACTAAATTCATAATTTAGAATTACCAAAACTTTGCACAAAATCAGTACCAAAGATCTTCCTTTCCTCTGCAAATAACATTTGAAAGATATTAATAAACACAGTGCCTGTGCAACCCCATAAATAATTCGTAAACGTTTTCTTTTTCGCCAGGACAATTCACCGAGGATGGCTCCTTCATTGGCCAATATGTTCCTGGCAAGCTGCAGCCGCCGGTCAGTCCACAGCCGCTTAACAATTCCGCCTCGGCGCATCAGCAGCAGGCACCAGCCGCCGGGGGATCTGGAGCAGCAGCAGCAGCTGCAGCCGGGCCATCCGGGTCCGGTTCTGGCGGTGCAGCAGGAGCTGGCGGCGCCTCTGCTAGCAACGGAGGAGCTGGAGCCGTGGCCACCTACGTCTAAGAGGCGTGGCTGGAATTATGTCGTCCCCTGATTTCTTGATATTTTTTATTTTCTTCGAACGATTCTTAAACCAAACCCTTAAACCAAAAATTTTGTGTAATCGTAATTGTGTAAAACGAAAAAACTGCTTTAAGTGTCTGCAAAAATGGAAAAATAATTATGTATAATTAAAAACCGAAAAGAAAAAACATAAAAAGAAGGGAAAAAAAAAACAATTGTAAAGTGAAGAAACTCGCATGAATTTAAAGCATATAATTTTGCTTCTTTTGGCTTATAAAATTATTCTAGCAAACAGTTACACGCCTTTTCAAAACCAAAAAAAAAAACAAAAACTTTTTGTATAAGCATAGGAAACCAAAAACTAAAGTAAACGTTAAAAAATGAGGAATGAGGAAGCGGAAAATAACTAATAATGACGCCTGTTTGTGTAATCCTTTTTTCCTTGTTTTGTTTACCGAAATCTCGTTTAGTTATTAGTGGCACAAGGATTTATATATTTAAATCCGTGGTCCGCACAGCCAATTAACAATATTAACAAGACAGAAAATAATATTCCTTGTAATGTGAATCTAAATCGGATGTTTTTAGCTTTTCCTTAACTCTAAACACTTTATTCAAGTTTTCACAATAGTGCGGACCATCGATTTAAATGGAGTTTCAGTCGAGTAGGAAAACTGGGCGATCGAGTGGGAAGGAATGCAATAATTGAGGGTTGAGTGCATCATCATCATCCATAATAAATGTAAACTACTCCAGTCGAAACTAAGATTCGTTGAAAACGTACAAAGATCAAGGCTAACGCTTACACCAGGCAGGCAGGCAGCTTCGATCAATTGGGTGACTGAATTGCGAAGATAATGCCAAACACTCAGGATTCAGATCAACGCGTCTCTATCCTGCAATCAATTATACAGAACTGCTCGTTAATGTATGACTAAAACCAAAGCAAAACGATGTGTTCAATTAGCAGCAAGTCACCGCGACTCTTCACTTTTTGCCGCAATTTACATATATAGTACATACAACTTTAAGAGCCAAGAATTCAATCGCCAGTTTTTTCAAAAGATCAAGAGTTGCAAGCTGCTGGAAGTTACCAATCCATTTCGGCGGCCATTCGTATATATCGTATATAAGTTTCTGATTTTCGTCCATAGTGTAATGCAATTTGTCATAGTGCTTAAAGAGAAACAAAAGAACCTTTCATTTTGTCCATTAATCGTTTAAGTAAAGCAAATTAGTTAATTAACAAATTAGTTGTACACACACCTATATGATATGCAGTAACCAAGAACCTCTGATTGTTCCATATACTCGTAGTACGCCCACTTATTTTAGTTGAAATGTCAAGACCCTCAAGATGCAATCCATCGAGATGCTTCTCTGGTTTCCGCTTAATCCAGATATCTGTAATAAGAACTACGTATGCGTATATATATTTTTTTTCTAATCTAAACAACACACACAAAGTGGCATTAGAATCTAATACGTAAAGAACAAATAAATGAATAAAAGAACAACAAGAATTTCCACATTTGTCTTTTGAAAGTCTTCTCTGCCGCTTTGAGAGAACAAAACGCTTTGAACTAATAACACCACAACACACACAGAAACCCAGAACGGACTCAGTTTTTTGTGGCGAGTGCCAACTCGTATCGTATTCTGCTTTCCTTTGCAAATTAGGCAGTATGATTAGATTATTAGGTGGATATATAAGCTTATGATTATTTGGTCCTTAACAAACATACAGGGTTGCTTAGTCAAATTTTTGCATTAGATTTAAAACAAAAAAAGAAAACGAAAAGGAAATGGAAATGGAAATGAAAATGAAGATGTGTAATTTGATGACTCATATTTTGTGCACAGCGTTCGCGTTCTGTTTGTTGTTATTTAAATTAATTAAAAGCTATGTATATGTAATGAACTATAATCCCCGGCTTCTACATAGTTTCCAATCGAATTGAAGCTCCTCCAGTACTAAAATCCCACACAACCGAACGATCCACACACACATTTCACCTGCACCACGCATATCCCAACGATTGACGACGAGGCAGATATACGAGGAGGAAGTAGTGAAGGAGGGAAAGGAGTCAGAAGTATCAGAACTAGATCAGAGGGAGGACAAACACAAGGACGAAGGACGAAGGACACTGCATAAAACAATACAAACAAAACTTGCTATACAAACATACACAAACATATATAAATATATATATATGGATATATGGATATATGATATATATTTACAGTATAGAGGACAACGATCTAAATCTAATGTTCACGACAAAGCGATATATATACAAAAAACATATAGAGAGATTTATAAGATTTTGCATAGATATTGTGATTCCCCAAAATGAAAACTCAAAATAGTCAATAACGAAAGTGGAAAACAAGAAACCAGAAACCGTGTAACCGATTACCGAATGCCCAAAAGTAAACAACACTTATATTGTATATTTCCTTCTTTGTCGTATAGAAAACCAAACAAACTAAAGTGTTCATCGGTGGAGTTATCGGAACAATCGTTCGCTTTCGATAACAGAGCAAATATACCAAGAGAGCCACAACAACTGCACTGCCCATGTCTGGTTCTATTTAACATTTACATTTACATTAAATATTGTATGGGCTACTTGCAGACTTCAGAGAACCGATCAAGAGCAAGCAAACCAACATCCAATGCAAATGCAAACATTTTTCAATCTAATAAGGGTAATTTGCACAATACTGTGATTCCTAACAAGAAACCAAGAAGACACGATGAACAATTATTGATTAACGATTACCGATCGCCAAGGATCGACTCTTGTGTGTTTGTGTGGTTCGGCAATTGATGTGTTTTTTGTATCGTATATTTTCACTGCATATTAAACAAGTTTACAACAAGAACTACTTATCTAACCACTCAGTAATATCCAACTCGAACAATTTACTTGCGTACGATTATTACGATTATTATTGCTAACCAATGGCCTAACAACAAATTACATATTATGCAGAACCAAAACAAAACAAACAAAATGATAACAAATAACAAATAAAGTGAAAAATAAAAAGAACAAAACAAAAAAAAAAACAATGCAAAAATACAAAATACTTTTTTAAAATGAGTTTTTAGCGAATCAAATATAAACTTAAGATTACAAAATTCATATACAACACAGAAGCAAAAACAATAGCAGAACAAAAACAACATAAAGAGCAGCAGAAAAGTCTTTGCTAAGATTAATAAATTCGTGCTGTAATACCTAAAATGAGAAATAAACTATAGAAACTATATGAAAAACTAATCGAATGGTTATTTTAAATTTTTCTACGTATTTCTTTGTGGGTTTAGGAGGTTTACAAGTAGAGAAAATCAGGTAAATCAAACTATGCCAATGAAAACTCGAATACTAACCATAAGAAAAATGTAGAGTAATTAATTTTTGATGCCAAGATTACAAATTCTCGGGAAAAAAACATAGAGAACAATTTCGTCTCAAAAATGAGATAAAAGCTGAAAGGAATTTGTTATAATCGACCTATCTGTGCTTTTAGGATCAAACGACTTGATGTCAACTCAGTTCATACATTGGTTTTCAGTTTCGTTACACAATTCAATAAAGCAACACTTACCCATCCATTCTCTACCAAACAAAAATTTATTTTTCAAATAATATTTTTGACGTTCGATAATTGTAGTTCTTAAAAATATTTCCCCCCAAATCCATGTACCTGCTGCGCCAGCGGCCTAGGCTGCAGCTTATACATCATACGTGGGTGCATCAGCGCGACTTGAAGAAAATCCTGTTCACCAAGAATGTGTCCAAATCCATTTCCGATCTTGCGGCGGCTATGTCGGGAGCGTCAAGGATTGATACCGCCCACATATCCACCCCCATATCCATGGTACCCCAACCCCTATCAGTATCCAGGATGGGAGCATCATCACAAAAAGGAGCAACAGGCGCAGGTGAGTGGGAATCCATCTTATATTTATATTTTGAGTCATACGTTAGCTTACAGTAAATTCAACCAAAGATTGTCAATTGACTTGTTTTAATTGCAGAATTGGTGGAATTTAACTACCTTTCCAACATTTTCGGTAAAGTCTACCCTCAGCTAAAGTAGAATTGTGTTACATCTACCTCAAATCTGCTGTGAAATGCCTGTAGAAGTGGGTTGATTCTACCACTTGTTTTTTTTTTTGGGAATAAATAAACAATATTAAATGCATACTTATATAAAAACAGAAGAAAACCAACCACTATCACCCGACTCAGACTCGGCCACACATTCCTAACAAACGCTCACTACATCGACAGAAAAAAAGCAACCTGTGCCCATTGTGCAACAATGCCCAGGTAGACATTCAATACAGCAACGATTCCTATTCCTCCACAACCCCAATCCCATTACCCCAATAGCCAACCCCACAAAAGCAAACTCCGAAAATATCCTTAAGTTCCTAGACAGGTAGACAAATTGCATACAAAATATTAATAGATCAATAAATCTTTGTAAATACATGTAAATATAAGTAAATTTGTAATTATACCCATTAATTGTCACAAACCACAAACCGAAGGACAAAGCTGCTATGACTCCTACCCCCTAAGTTACCTCTTAGTTTATAACTAATGGTTAGCTTTAGATCAGCGAGGGGCACACCTTTGCTTAATTTGCTCACGCTGCTCAAACCGTTATATTTTTCGGGAGGCGCCAGCAAGTCGTCTCAGACGTTAAACGATCCGTGAAAATGTACAAAAACAATGCCACTGACATCGCCGCGATGGCGAGTTTTGCAACAACACGACCCATGCAGGCTACTCAAACCGTTAGATCTGGTGCCCTTCCCTGCTTTAGATAAATAAATAAATAAAAATAAAATAAAAACAAAAAAGGTTAATATTCTGAATATTTCGCAGGAGGATCAATCCAAAGAAGAAACTACTCCACAGGAGGAGGAAAAGGAGCAGGACCCGTCCCACCAGCAATCTCAGGACCAGGAGGAAAGCAAGGAGGGGCACCCGCCCCACCATCAGACTCACCACAAGGAGGAAAAGCAGGTGGAGCAGCCGCCCCACCATCAGACTCACCACAAGGAGCAAAGGCAGGAGGAGCAGCCTGCCCACCATCAGACTCATCACCACGAGGACAGGCCGGAGGAGCCGCCGCACCACCATTAGACTCGGCACCAAGTGGAAAGGCAGGAGGAGCAGCCGCCTCAACAGGAGGAATGGTTGGAGGAGCCGCCGCCGAGTCAGGAGGAAAGCCACCTGCCGGAAAGCCACCTGCCGCTCCTCCCACCCAGAAAAAACCGCGAATGAAAAACTTCGACATATACCGCTGGAAACCGGGCGATCAGCCACATATGCAGAGCTACTCCGTGGATCTCGAACAGTGCGGTACCATGGTGCTGGACGCCTTGATCAAGATCAAGAACGAAATGGATCCCACGCTCACCTTCCGCCGATCGTGTCGCGAGGGAATCTGCGGTTCCTGTGCGATGAACATCAACGGCACCAATACACTGGCCTGCATCACTGCGATTGATGGCAACGCGAACGCCACCTGTCGCATCTATCCCCTGCCGCATCTGTATGTGGTGCGGGATCTGGTGCCGGACATGAGCCACTTCTATGCCCAGTACAAATCCATCCAGCCCTGGCTGCAGCGCAAGAACAAGCAGTACGAGCCTGGGACGGTTCAGTACCTGCAGTCCATCGAAGATCGGAACACGCTGGACGGGCTCTACGAGTGCATCCTGTGCGCATGTTGCCAGCAATCCTGTCCCTCGTACTGGTGGAACGGTGACAAGTACCTGGGGCCCGCTGTCCTTATGCAGGCCTACCGCTGGGTCATCGATTCCAGGTATATTATGCCACACCATTTGCTGTATATTCTGCGTAACATGGTATTTTTTCTATAGGGATGAAGCCACCGAACAGCGCCTGAAATTCCTATCAGATCCATGGAAAGTGTTTCGCTGTCACACAATCATGAACTGCACGAACACCTGCCCGAAACACTTGAATCCAGCCAGGGCGATCATAGAGCTGAAGCAGCTCCTGGTTGGAATGAAGAAGAAGGGGACTCCCGAGCTCAAGCCCGACGCCCTCCTTCAGGGCAGGGCCTAGAATTAATTACACTCTAGCCTAAGCACACAATAATTATACGTTGAACTGATCTGGTCTAAAACTGAATCTCGACCTACGCAATGCCATAGATCCTTTGGAACACGACCAATAATGGAATTCATTTGTTTATGAATTGTCATTTAACTTAACTTTTAATGTTGGGACTCGCAATAAAAATGTTCTAGCAATGAATTTGAATTTGAATTTGAATCAAAGGAGCCGGTTCTTTCTGGCCAGGGCTGCATTTTGCAACACTGCAATATTTGATTATTTTGGCTGCGTTCATCAGAACAACATAATTACTGATCAGTGATGGATCAGTAATCAGTGATCAAGTGTGTTCTGGTGAACGCTCCTGATACATTACGCCGTGGAAAAAAAAATCGTTCTCCCCCGGACTCCCGCCAAAAATCATTTGAATGGTTGCGTTCAGCAGAACAACATAACATGATCACTGATCAGTGATGGATTTCTATCGATAGTTCTGCTGAACGCGTATGAT
>JAEIIH010025246.1:0-16677 GCA_018904745.1 Drosophila orosa
ATAAAGATTTCTTAATATGAAGATGATAGATAAATACCAGAATTATAAAAAAGATAAATAAAATACACATAATTCAGTTACTTTCCTTTGAGTAATATTTGTTTCTCAGTGCAAATTAAAAAACCCGCTGAATCGTCGCGCTGATGACATCATAAGCGGGTTTTGGGGAACTTCGGATTTTCGGCCCACTTGCGCACTTGCAGTGAGCCCGCCTAGCGGTACTTTCAACCCCAAAAATAACAACCCACTGAAGCGGAGGCTGGGCCGGGTGATTATTTCGGGAACTGCGTAATTTGGGTTTCAAGTACAAAAACCGGACACTGAACCCGGTCGACGACGTCGACGCCCAGCGGACTTCCTGAACGTAGGGCTCGCTGTGGGATGGCCTGGGCAGCTCTTCCTCTTCCGGGTAATGGTCGATGTCCAGCGGATCACGTAGGCCACTTTGGCAATAGGGTCTCCCCTGGGATCAGTTCCCAGAGCCCAGAATTGGCAATCCGGCCACGCATTCGCCGTCGCCGCCAAAAGTGCGCACCCAACGGAGCCCCCGATTGTAATGCCCATCATGAGGCGGAGTGGTTCGCACGCCCAGGTCCAGCGACTTAGTCACATACTCCAGTGCCGGCTGCCTGGTACCAGGTGCCCGAAACCCGGTACTCGGAGCCCCATAAACATAATGCGGTGGCTATCGGTGCCGCAGTGCCTGCCCGGCATGCCAAATGAGGCCAGGAGCGCGTGCGCGGCCCGCTTCTGACGTTACCTATTTAATATATCAAGACTCGAACTATAACACCAGAAAGTCCCAAGGGGGGTTTTTGTAATATTATTTGAAAATATAATATTTAAGCAAAATGTATATAAGAACAATGGGAATTAAATACACATATTTATCTTTCTTTAGAGAAGGTTATGGTTTATAAATTAATGTCGAAGTCATTTAATCACTTTCTTTATTGCCAATTAATTAATCTTTAAAGTAACTGCAATAATTGTATAGCCTATAAAAAGAAATGCTATAAACTGTAGTAGGGACAGCGAAATTACGAAGCTTAATTAGTCAACAACGACAATATTTCCAGGAATTCATTTATTTGCTCCAGTTGCAATATAAAATAACCTATTTCCAGGAAACCTATTTAATTATACAGCAAATATCTTAGATACTTAATATTATTTTGTTTTCACATTAAATTTAAGCAGAGAACACAATAAATTAAAGCTGTTATTGGAGTGTTAAAGTCCCAACCGAAGCCGCTTCGCACTCTGAATACAAATCACTTGTAATTTCGACCAATTCATAAGCTCTTTATGTTTTGCTTCGATTTCAATTGGCAACAACTTCCTTCTTTAAGCGGGTTTTTTTCCCGGCGATTTCTGTGATTGCCAACAACACTAGTGTCTTATTGAAACTGAAAACTCTCGCATTTTAAATGATTTCCATGGAAATAGCATTTTACGTTGCGCCAGAGGCATCAACAACAATAAACACAGGAGGAGACTCTGGCTCCCAGGCAAGAAAAGCAATAATTCTTGCTTATCTAAGGAGGCAGTGGTGAGGGAGGAGAAGATATGATATCCTTGTTGATGGTATTACCATTGTCCTGCAATTGCATTGCACAAAGTATACAATGTACTGAAAGTATGCAGGAAGGAGGCAGAAAAATGGGAAAAAAGCTGCGAAAAAAGTGGATCTTTGTCTGGGGTAACCCGAGATGGTTACTGATCTCGCAGAGGAACATCTGTTGCTCTCAGGAGATCCAGCAGACACTTCAGGAAGCGGTGAAAAAACATCTCCTCCATCGGGAGAGAGAGAGAGAGATCCTCGAGCAGACAGATCGGAAGCAGAGATGACGTTGATGTCTGGATCCGGACTCTGGGTTCATTGATCAGTGTAACGATCTTCCTTTGATCTTGGGTTACAGTTTGAAAAGGAGTTCTTCTCTCCATTCTGCCTTTATTCCCATTTGCTTACCTTAAGCTTCGACTATAGCTGATACTCTTTACTTATTGATCTGAGTAATTGAGCTTCCTTTGATCTTGAGTTACAGGTAGGCATTTCTTTTCTTCTTATTTAGCTTTTTTTTAAGATTATCTATCTGATGGACTTGTTGTTCTTCCATGAGTAGCAATAATGATCCCCCTCAGATCTCTAGTTCAAAAAGGGGTTTCGAGTTCCCAGCAGCGATGTTTCCTTCCGTTTTTCCCCCCAACCATCAGGCCTAGTTCCCCTTTTCGAGTTCATCTATCAAAACTAATGAGTTTCCTGTTGCTGATGTCTGAATCCTGAGCTCGGAACGAACTCTAACGAATGCAGGTTAATAACTTAACGGACTGACTGCTGGCTGCTGGCTGCTGGGTAACCCGATATCCGCATCGCCACAATGTAGGTGCTTGACCCGATTTCGTTGGGATAAAAGGCACTTATATGGCGGCGAAGGATGAGGGGAGTGCAGCCTGAAATCGAGACTTTTATGAGATCCCGGCCGATGATGCTGTTGCCAACTGTGGCCAACTGACCTTTTCAACTTTTTAGGGTCTCCTAAAACCCCCGATGCTAATGACCGGCGTGAACTCTGACATGCGATAGTCATTTGCTGTGTGCCACTGTGCCACCGAGTTGCACTTCCAGGGCTCCCCTGGACTCCTTAAACCCAATTAAAGGCGGCGTTACCTAACCCAATAACTAACCTCTTGCGCCATTTCTGCCCAAATACTCCCAACCGCCGGAAGTTTCCGTTGGCGAGCCGCCGTGAAACCTAGCCGCAACATCGAACCGAGTTCGCTTCGAGCCCAGTCGGCACAGGGACTTGGGGCGGGCTTGGTGGTTACTAGGGGTTGTGTTGTGTTGCGGTAGTCTTTGGCATTTGCGACGCGGCACGTGTAAAGATGAACCCGAGGAGGCATTGAATGACACACTGAATATCCTGGAACAAGAAGTCCTTTCTTGGAGATGCTCCTCTACCTGTTCTACGAGTGCTTCGCCTTTCGCCTTATCACGATTATCGCCAGTGCCAAGAAATCGATGTGCAGCCAATAAGTTTTCGCCTAATTTTAAAAGTTTTCGCCAGCAGAGGTCCTTGTTGCTTCCTGCCGCTGCAAGTTTCCGCTTTCATTAGCATGAAGACGCCGCAAACTTGTCCGGGCGAAAGTTTCTCCTGCGGGGCAGAGATACAAACAACAAGTGTCGAGAACTTACATCACTCGAGCGGAAACTGCCAAAAAAGCGACGAAGAGGGACCCAGTCATGTTGTGTTTACCACCCAATTTGGCCACTGCAAGGAGCTTCCAACTCGAACCTGTGTGCAGGAAGTTGGCCAGGCCAAGAGTCGCAAAAAAACGTGGCCAGAACGAAACAGTTTCGCAACGAACTCTGAACGTAGCAGACGAAGCGCAGAGCCGCGGCATCGAGTATAAAGAACCGTATCTTAGTCTGAGTCTGAGTCTGAGTTTGAGTTTGAGTTTGAGCCTGGGGCCCCGAGTCCTGACTCCCGACTCCCGATACTTGCCCCGAGGCGTCGATATGGCAACGGGGCCAGCAGGAGCAGCGGCAGCAGCGGGACAGGGGCGGCTGCGTGTCCTCGTTCCAGGAGCTCGGCTGCCGCTCGGCTCGATCCGATGCCACTCGGCCCCGGTTTCGGTTACGGTTTCGGCTTCGGTTCGGCTTCAGTTTCGGCTTTCGACGCGCTGCACTCGCTGCGACCAGAGTTTTGAAGTTCCCGCTGGCCAAGTTTCGAATCAGTTGCCGCCGACTTGTTGGGTCATTTGCATATAAACGTCACAGCCTGCATATCGATCAATGCACCAGTTATCGGGTCGCCATCGGGACCTTGCCAATCTCCCAACGATCAATTAGTGCCGCTCGATAGTTCGATCTCCGCGTAACTTTGTGCTTTTCGAGTGTAATTAAAAACTAACTGAGTGAGTAGCTTTCACTTTTCCCCATTTTATTTGGGCCACTGCAGTGGTTTTGCATTTCACCTGTCGCGGCTGAAACTCTGTCGAAATGATTCACCAAGGAAGACAAAGTTTTGTGCGCCAACAAATTTTTAATTCAATCTACAATGTTCGCTAGTTGGTGGGGCGTGAAATTTGCAACATAAAAAACACTTTTTATATGTTTTAATTAGTAAAGTGTTAATCAGCCATGAAAAAAGCGAAAGCTTAAAGTTCTGGCTTTTATTAGTTTAGTGAAAAATTCCGAAACTGAAGCATTAAATTTTTAATGAGTGCAAATCAATAATAAATAGGGAAACAATTGGTTACTTGAACAAAGAAGCATAACATAATTTTTAATTAATGGAAGAATGATGCTTCTATTAAATTAAACATTTTTCAACGAAATTATAACTAATTTAGTTTGATTATAATTATACAAAGTGGCATTTATTCAATTATATGTTGTCAACAATGATTCTGTCCAATGAAAACACTCCAGTTTTTTCTGAAAAGTTAATTATATTAATTTCAATCCGCAAAAACAAACTCCCCTGACTAATGCCCACCATTAATACCCATTTTGTCAATGTAAATTGCATCAAATCAAATTTAAATGAGTTCAATTACCATGCTGTGTGAAATTTGCTCACCTGATAATCCGATCCGGAACGCGCGGAAAAGCTGCCTGGAAAAGCAGACAATCTGCTTAAGCAGATTTATTCTCCCGGATTCCGTGGCATTCCTTTTGCTGGCGAAACTGTCGCTGATTTGATTACCAAAGAACCAACGAGCAGAAGGAGCCAATGAGATGAAAGCGACTCCGCGCGAGCACGGATGCCATGAAATTTTAATTTAACTTACTGCCTTCTACGCAGTTTGTGAGGAGTCGTCCTGTCCTGTGTTTTTTTGTGTGCTTTGGGCGAGCCAAAGGCAAACATTAACATTACGTGCTGTGGCATCAAACTAAAAACACGGACAATGCAATTTTATAGCGCCATTTGGTGGCGGCCGCGTCTTGTGAGTAATTTGAATGATTTGCCAGGATCAGCAAAGCCAGACGGTGGAAAAAGAAATACTAAAAGTAAGGCCAGTGTGTCGCTTTATATAGCCATTTTACACACGGGAAAGAAAGGTGTTCTTAGTGATTTTCGGAATGAAGTGATGCGAGGATTCATCCCTGAGAATTTTTAATTTTTTTGTTGCCCCATCTTTGAACTACATTACATCTTTTGCAACTAATATTTCGTGTGCAAGAAAGGACAAACAATAATATTTGTTGAATTATAAGGCTTAGTTTGGCTTAGATTTTTTCGTACCGTGTAGTACGAACTTTTTTTATTGTTCTTCTTGTTGCTTACATTCAATTAGGCGAACGCACGAACTGAGAAAAGGGGGACCCCCCTTGCTGAATAGTCCTTTCGCTCCTGGCCACTGTCTGTGTCTGTGTCTGTGTGTGTATGTTTAATTGTACATTACGTATACGCCACATTTGACGCATTGTGGCTGCTGCTGTTCTGTGGCTTGTATATTTTAATTAGCGCCTGAGAAAATATGCGCTCGTGTTGCTGCTCATTTGTTTGTTGCCCAGACATTGTTTGTTTGTGTTTTGCGTCCCGCTTTTATGGTTAACATTAGTCGAAAATTGTCGCATGTATTTTTATTGGCCTATTACTGGGGCCGTTTAATGGCTGGAAATGAACACATTGTAAACGGCAAATTATCCGACCGAGAAGGTGATAAGCCAGCAGCATCAGGCCCAGCAGCAATTACAGTTGCATTTACTTAGTGGTCCTAAAAGTTGCGCATTCATTGGCCCGGCAGTATGCAAATTTATCTATTACATCAGCCGCAAAAACAATGGCCAAGTCGGAATCCGGCAATTAAATGCTTGATATGGAAATGTGATAATACTACTCGGAGGGTGAAAGGCCATTTGCAAATTAAATAAATGGTGCTTGCGATTGAGTGATTCTCGTTTAATCACTCGACTAACATCGGGAGTAACTCACATATTTATTAAATGGCAAAAAAGTTGTGTGCTCCCCGCATAATTACATTAAAATATTGTTTCTACTCGAACTAACTTGCCAGACAAGCCAAGGAGCTGAACTTGTAAACAAGCGCACAGGCTGCTGGCCAGACATATCTACCATAATATATACAATATAAATGCCCGAAAAGCCGAAACCCAAAACCGAATGCCCAGCAACCCAGCTCCCATTGAGAGCTTTCAGTCTCTTGGCTTTGTGTCAAACTGTCACTTCCCAACAATTACGACTCTGTGAACTTCTTTGTGCCCTGCCCTGTACCTTTTTCTTTTCGGGCTGCCTTTTAATGAGCCAAAAATATCAAAATGAAATACGGCAGCGGCAAAACCTCCTGGCGCCCTGGACAAACATTGCATTGGTTGTTGCTCTGCGATTTTCACGCTTGTATGGTTTTCTTTTTTTGAGCCCGCCCTTCCACTCCGTTCTCCGGCTCCGTCTTGTTCTGGGGCCTTCACCTTCACCGGTTGCGTTTGGGCCATAAAATATTTAAGGACCTCTGAATGCACTCACACATTTATGAAAGTGTAAATATTTAATGACGAATGCCCTCTGTTTCATAGTCAGATTTTCAGAGGCGGTGCTCACGGTTTGCCTGGGTGGCCTGGCTCTAGGCTGTGGGTTCTAGCCGGAAATGTTTTACACATCGCCACACTTAGGAGCACACATGTGCACGGGGAGAAAGTGGGCGAAGTTGCTAATAATTCTATGAATCATTGGAATAATTATATGAAATACAATTTAAATGAAGTATTTTGGGAACTAGAAGTAAACTCTATAATATTTCTTTGACTAATTTATTAATGACTTTCCTGTTTGCCAAATATTTAAATCTCAAGAAAACTAAAATTAATAATAAATATGATAATTATTACTCTACTTCTAATTGGAAAGAGGTTCAAAGGCGTCTTGAATTTTGATTGTTTATATTGCATCCTCATTTTTCTCTCAGTTCATCAGCAGAAGGAAAGGGCAATGTCTGCTCTGTGGCTGCCTGGTCTTTTGTGGCCCGTTAGCGGTTTTACGTTACATGCGGCGTATGCGTAATGTCTGACTTTTACTTCCCTGGCAGGCAAACAGGCCAACGGCCAAATGGCCCAGCATGCATTATTAACTGGCCTTTGTCCGGCCCTTTTCCTCCTGCTTTCTGAACTCCATTAGTGGGTGCATGGCGAACGTGACACATTTCATAACGAATTATGCGCCGCCTAATTAAATTCGGTGATGAATGAAAGTCGCGCTCTGTCGTTTGGGAGAAGGATAACTACGGTTCGAAGGACGCTTCTTAATCAACTCACGCAGCAAACGTCAACGCAGGAATAGGAAAAGCGGAAACGGAAATGGGAAAAGGGAGCAAAGGAGCAAGAGGAGCTAAGGCAAAAGACAGGACAAGCGCAAGTAATGAAAGCCATTAAAAATGGCGGCGGCTTAACTGGAAAATCGATAGCCAAGTCGCAGGAGCGAAAGGCGTGAAAAGCGAAAAGAAATAGAATGCAGGTGAACCATATAACTATATATATATGTGTGTACGCTACGTCCACTATGTGTGCCTGTGTGTGTGTGCCAGGACTCCACCCAGTTTTATTCACTTTTTATAGTTATCAAACACACACACACACAGAGAGACGGGAGGTCGCCTTGAGAATTCCTGGAAAATACCCGCGTTCAGGAAAAGGGGTACGGCCACCTGTACCATGTACCCGTATTATTATTGATATTATACCGGGGGATATATGCGCAGATATATATTTAGCCCGGCTGGATGATATAACCGGCGCATCGTATGCGGAAATGAAGACATTTACCGAGTGCATATGTGAATTAATGGCCTCGACGACAAAAGACACCGGCCGAGCCGACAATTCCCTACGATTAGCTGACACGCGAATTGAGCCAAGTTAAGTCAGGGGGAGGCAGGTCAGTGGAGCGGCCGCACGAGATATATATTTATGGCCATAACTCATACAGAGCCGTTGATTTCGCTCAGTCATCGGGCATGAATAATGTCGGCTAATGTGTCGCCAGGGAATGGCTAATTAAAGTGCTCGGATAGATCACGTTCCGTGCTAAACAAATAGCTTGCCGACTACCCAGTCTTAAATTTAGTCATCAATTATACGGTATTAACTCGTTTTAGTTAAAACTTGACTTATGACACAGAAATTATGGGGGGTTTCGTTCTAAGAAAATTTACTCGCTCAATTTTTAATGAATATCAGTTAACTGAGTCATTGCCTATTTTAATTCTACTCAAATAAGAGTTATGACGAGAGGTTATTGCAATCATTGTACCCTTTCCCATCAAATTGAGTAAAATATTTTTGGCTACTGTGCTTGGGCGTAATCTATTGTTACAACTGTTTTTTTGTAAGAAAGGTAAAACCTTTTGACTAACTGCATCATATGTTATCTCACCGGCTTGTTATTTATATTCATTACTGCTGATTGGCTTACATCCTTCGTTGACCTCTTCTCGTTATCCTTTTTATACAATCAATTCCTGCAAGCTTATCCCCGTTTTCCCCCAGCTGACAGGGGAGTTATTTTTCAATGCTAATCCCGCAGCACCTGCGACATGTCCACGCGCATTCCAATTGTGTCACTTTGGCTTACCCAACAACCCTATCACGGCGACACCAGCTGCTCGGTGCTCGGTGCCCGCTTAACCCGGAACCCGGAACCCGGAACCCGGAACCCCTAGCCCTTAACCCGCCATCCTTTGCCCCCAACAGAAGCCCGACCTCTGGTAGCCACCGGGTAACATCAATCGAACCTGACAACTGAGCAAACACATCGCGATTGAAAGTGCAAGGCAAGAGTGCATTAAAAATTCATTAGATGTGCGCCATACCCAACGCAGGCCATACATACACCAAGAGAAAAGCTAAGAAATTTCCTTGTAAAAGCGGGAAAATATATAGAACTCGTGGGTACATGTCACATGTTAATCTTATGGTCATTCGATTTTCCAATATAATTTCTACCGAAAATAAAATCAATTTATAGACTTACTTTCCGAGTACCTCAAGCCATTCCCCATTTGATGGGCAAAAAGTGGCCGAGGAGAGAAAAACATTTGATTTACAGAGAGCTCCGCCGTTGTCGTCTGGCGATGTGACGAAGCCCCATGGTGCCTGGAGACCAGAAACAAGGCGCCTCTAATTGGCACAAATTTTCAATGCGCCCCGTGATCACGCCCTGTCCACGGTCAGTGGGTGGTGAACTGCTACCCACTCAGACACCCCTACCAGGAGGAGAAGACGGAGACCTCACCCCCGGTGCGGTATTTTAATGCCAGGCACGTAGACGGGCGCACTAATGGAATTAAACAAATTACTTTATGGTCTGCGCCAGCGGCGGCAGGAAATGTAAATTTCAGCGCGGACACGACCACACCGGGCCGGAGAGCGGACGTCCAATTCAATCCGGAGCAGATCTGGAGCCGGAGCTTGAGCACCTGGAGATCTGCCGTTGCAGTCCCATCTGGGCATGCAATTTTCGAAACTAAACTAGTTTGCACCCCGGGCACTTGGCTGGTACGTGATGTTGTCGTGTTGGTTTTCCCTCTGTTTTCCTTCAGCTTTCCTTCTCCTTTTTATGGTGCTCAGGCGAATGTCCTGACAATCGCTAAGTTCATGCCGAGCTGCTGCTCTTGAACCTTATGCCAACTGTGCGGACAACTGTGGCAAATAATTGCATGGCGAACACTCTCGCCTCTCAAGGTTCACTGACATTTGCCCGAGCGCTCAATTTGATTAAGTGCACGAGAGGATTGGGGGGTGGCTCCAGCTCCACCCACACCTCTCCCGAGTTGCTGAAGGCCGGGAATGGGACTCGCAATGAAATGCAATTATGTGCAAGCGCATGACACCCCCTAAACACCCGCTCAATGCCGCCAGAAATTGCATTAGACCTCGCTGGCACAAATTGTTTATTACTCGCGCAAGGCGAGTTGTCCTCAGTCTATCAGCGGGATTTGCATAGCCAAGATTTGACTCACACAGAAATAAATTTTATACAATTTTGTATAGAAAGTATTAGGAAATAAATGTACCTCCACGAATGAAAAGGATTATTTTAAAATGCATGCACTAAGCCTTACTTCATAGAAGTCTTTGAAGTAAATAAATAAATAAATATCTTGCACACTTCTGAAGAATTCAAATCAGAATATATGTTTCCTGTACTAAATTCCTGGCATAATTTTTATGTAAATGAAGTACAAACTTTGAGCTTCCAGTACACACTTCCGACGTGTTTTTGGCTCATCCTCAAAGCCGAAAAGGAACCCCTTCAAGGGCTCAGCTCGGACGCGTCTGGCATTTATGCCAACGCTTACATTCCGGCGAAGGTGAAATGCCAGACCTCTGCTTTTCCGTTTAAATATCCCAACTGGGTGATGATGATGATGACGAGAAGAAGGACGAGGAATATGCTACTGTCACACCTGACCAAAAACGCTTTTGTGCCCGCACAAAGATAACAACAGAGACAACAGTTGGGTGCAAACTCTGAAGGTTTCTGAGGTCTGAGTGCCAGAAGGTGACAGCTGGAAGAAAGGAGGGTAGACGGCGCTCAAAGGGGGTTCTCTGAGCCGGGGAGAAAGGCCGGCCAGCTTCTAACAGCATTACCCGGACACTTTGTCCGTGGTAAATGCTTTTACTCTTTTTTTTTGGTGCGACGTTATACACACTGCCTGGTACAAAAGGCAAATAAGTGCAGCCATGTGCGTACAAAGTCCCTTCGTGTGAATCCAAGTCGGAGGGCTACGTGCTTCCTCAGAGTCCTCGCATACACTGCACAGATCTCAAATATGAAAATATTATACAAAAGCACATATTTTTGTTTACAAACTAACGCGGAGACAATGTCTTTTCTGTTATGGGTCATTTAAATTATTAGTTTCCTCCGCCATTTCCCACTAAAAACAATTTTCGGTTTATGTGACAAACGTGCGTCTTCGTTTGGGTAATTTTCCACCTTTTTCGCCATAAAAATATTGCTGAAAACAACCAAGGATGCACCTCTTCCACTAAACCAGGCAAACACTTAAAAACCTCTTACCAACACTTACCAACAGCACATACATGCACGAGTTGGCTGGCTGAAAACAAAAACAAAGGTAAAGCACATTTCCGTTGCCTCGTTTTCCCCCGACATTTTTATCTATGCATAATTACTTAAATAAAATGCTTGTCTCGGTCTCGTTTGTGGGCGTGGTGGCCTGGAGGGCAAAGGGTAATTTTTTTTTTACGAGTGCGCTCGTGTGAGAATGCTGGAACATTTCGGAGTTTCGAGCCCTGTCAGCTGGAAGCTCAAAAAGTGATTCAACGCAAAAGCAAAACTAAAATCTGGACAGGATGTGGCGTGGCCAAAAAGTGCACCTGATGTGGCCGGGTTTTTTACGGCCAAAGTCAGAGCTCTTGTTATGGCGAACTTGGCTTATTTGTTGCTCTTGTGCTGTTCTGCTGTTCTGGTGTTGGCTGATGTCGAATAAACAAAGTTCTCCGGTGAAAAGTGGGCTCCTCGAAAAACCCAACTCGGTCAGGAGCTCGGCCCACTCCTCTCTTTTTCGCCCCGGCACAAAGGCAATAAAATTTGTGCATGACTGCGGGCATTATTTTTGTTTTTAACTGTTTTGTATATCCACAGGAAACTCTTGTATTTTTTTTTTTTTTTTGGCAATACAGATGACGAAAAATTATTGTGTAAATCTTTTTCGTCGAAAAAATGTCATTACTGAAGCTTTTAAAGATGGGAGAGAATAAGTTATTATTTAATACGTTTATAAAATAAATTCTTGAGCTTAAGTAGTTTCCTTATTTCAAGGAATACTGGCCTTTTTCCCAGTGCACTTCCCTTTCTTTGTCCAACTGTTTGTGCTTTTGGCTTTCGTCGGTCCCTAGAATTGTGGGCAACGATGGAGAAAGCAGGTCACCTAAGGAGGCATCACAATCAAATTTAATTTATGCATTATTTATTTTTCATTCACAACTCGATTAGAGTTTTGTTTGCCAGGGAAGCCGAGAGTTTGTCGCCAGCCCTTAGAATGTCAATCAGCATTCATATGCATATGAAAAACAATAAAACATTTCGAATATTTTTGTAAAAAATAAGAGCTACAGTTTTCCTTTTCTCGTTGCTGCCGGGGTAGCACTTGATATGCAAATTGTCGGCTGTCATGAAAATATGCACATTAATTTTCATTGCTTTTCCTTCGTTTTTTTTTCATATTCTGTTGTTGTATTTATTTTGCTGCCGTGTCGGCTCTAACGCAAACACATAAACAATTTATTCCCGAGTTCGTACGTCAACGGCGCTAAGCGCGTTATTCCATCTCACGTGTTCGGTGGGGCGCCGTTTTAAGAGCCCGTGAAAAATTTGAGAAAACCCGGGAGAAAACACGGGCACGTGTACCCAGGTGAATCTGCTCTAGCCCGCGGCAAATGCATAATCACATGTAAAACGCTCGTCAGAGCCAAGGAACCCGCCTCCCACACACACGTGCTGACTAATCGTCGGGGGTCGTTCTGTTTGATGCGACTGTCAATGGCAGATAGCAGGGACCACGCTGCGTATGAGTGTTATAATTTACAATGCGGTGGAAATAACAAGCCGGCGGCGAGCAGTGATGCGGAGTATCTGGGTGGCTGCACCTAGGTACCTATTTTGGTTCAGTTTTGCATTTTCCAGGAACAGAAAATTGCTTCAGGACTTGATGTGGGTTTTTTAGAGGGTTAAATATTTGACTTCATGATTAGGGTGATTGAAAAATCACACAGAAAATAATAACTCAATATTAATATTTATTTGTTTGATGATACTAATGTATAAAGATATTATTTTATTAGAAAATGCGATTTAAAGTGGTGTATTTCTTTTCTGAATTTATAAAACTCTCTCGAAAGTCATCTCTTTTTGGTTTTCTTTCTTTCCAAGTTATCTGCGCAGCTAAATAAAACCGTGGCTCTGCCATCACTGCCAGCGAATAATCGCCAAGGCACACAGCGCACAATGAGATACAAATAAACAGGTGTTTATCCCTGCCAAGTAATATGCAAACACGCCTGAAGAAAACCATTTTCATGTCTAGACATCGGTGAGAGTTACCCCTATTAGCGGTAATTAGGGCTAATTCGTGTAACACGCGGACTGAGCTGCTCTCCAGCAAATTCCAAACGATGCTTAACCCCTTAACGGCTATGCAATTATAAAGACTCTTGTACAAATTTTAATCAGACGCCGCGGAAAACCGCCAAAACCACTCAGCTCTTCAACTCCCAGCTCAGTTGTCCGTGTCAGAAAGCTATTTTCCACTAAATTAACAAACGGCAACATAGCAACAGCCAAACTTTTCTTCCGATATACGCATTTCCTGTCGAGTGGCTTCGAAACGACTTTTTCCACCCACCACAACACATTTCCCGAACATATTTCGCACAAAAAAATTGTAAAAAATGGCGAGGAAGCTGACAGCCCCACCGAAAATAAGAAAAACTCGAGTGAGAATACTTTGCGGAAATGTTCACTGCCTGCGCCTGGCAACGGAAAGTGCACCATGGCGTATGAGTGACATATAAAACATTAACGTTGCCGAGTGATTTTTGGCCGCACTGAGATAACGCAGATTGTGCGAGAGTCTCTGTGTGTGATTGTGCGGCCATAAATTATATGGCGAAACAGCCTGTCATCCTGTTTGGCCCTTTTGGTCCCTTCTGCAGTAAACAAAGCAGTAAATTGGGCTGACATCCAAGGAATCTGTGCCCGGAGGATTACTGGGTCTAATTGATTTCATTCCGTATTCCACAGGAAATGCAGTTTCCGCCGCTCATCGCCTTGAATTTTGGTGGCTGTGCCTTTAATCTTTGGGCGCTAGCTATAAACCGGAAGTACGTGCACTCGTTCTAGTGCATTTCCGCTTCAAAAAATATAACGAATGCCAGCAGAAGGCCGCGAGCGTAGCGAAAATTGTCATTTTTAGAGAAACGTAACGGAAATGGCTTTGAGAGCACGGGAGAAATAAAGAGATTGGATGCAGCACAATGGCAATAAATCAAATTGCAAAAGATGAGCTTAGCTTTAGAAAAATAATTGTTATTTTTTATACAGTTTTCATTGTTTTATAAATGTTTTTTTTTTACCAAAACGAAACAAAGAAAACTATTTTAAAGGAAAACAATGGTTTATATATTGGAGTCTTATCTCAGAATGCATAAATTTGTTAAAAAAAAAGTACTTAGCAATACAGATATTATACCTAATTCATAACACACTCTCTTACACTCGCCTGCAACTAAATTGGTAGAAGTGGCTGACCTTTTATTAATAAATAAATATGGTATTGCTTTTTTTCTCTGTGCATTGGCAATCGATATTTTGTGCGTACAGTCATCCTTGTTGGTAGTCGTTTGACAGCTGTTTGCAGTTTGCTGGCTTTATGAATTGGCCCCGTGCCTGACGTGCACGGTGTCGCATAGCGCTCAAGTGTATGCTATATATTTTTGCCAGCCCCTCCGGCTGCAACTTATTGGCACGGAAATTTAAAGCTAAGCGCATTGGCCAACACTTTTCATTGGCATCTGGCTGCGTCGCATCATACGAACCTTCTGTCTCATTCCTCCGGCTCGTTAATAACAATGAAGCGTGTCAAACGCGCACAAATATTTCCACAGAGCTGAGGATCGGGTCGGGGTGCAAAAGTTGAACTAATCAATTTTGCGCATGATTGATGCCCAATTGTGTTGCATTCTTTGTTTACCCCGGACCCAGCTTGGCATTCGTCATCAACGGCTTCAGCGCCTTCGACATGGCCACGAAAAGAAAAAGCTTTGCGTTGTGGTTCCTAGACAATACAAAAATAATATTTAAATATTATTATACGTAAAGTTATACAAATTACCAACTAGAAAAAGCAAAATTAGAGTAAATATAAAGTGATTCCCTATTTATGTTGTCAGTCAAAGTCAGAATAGTTTTTTTAAATATATTTTATAACCTTATACTGACCACATCTGGTGTCATTTTTTGCTCTGTGCAGCACAACTTTGTTTCAGTTGACTGTGTTTCATTTCAGTGTGCATGGCCAAGGCGAAAGTTAAAAGCTGTCCCCATTTCCCAGCTACCATTTCCCCTACCATTCCCACTAGACTCCATATAATCGCATCACCGAGTCCTGTGGCTTCACGACAGCCCTTTTTCCAGTTGATGCCATGTCGGTGGCAGCCATTGTTGACGGGGCTTCATGATTGGCTTTTTGCCGGGGAAATTGTCATATTAAAAATGACCGTAAATCTGCCTTTGCCTGCCCCCAACGAACTGAGCTAATCTAATATGAAAATTTGAACACTCGCTGCTGTCCTGCGAATTTTGAAATGCTATTAGCTTAGCGAATGCCCAGAGCAAGTATCAGTGTCAGTGTCAGTTTATGCTGGATGACAACTCACCTTTTGACATTCGCTTTGAAACCCCAAATTGGCTTTCGGACACTCGGATCTCCGCTCGAGTGCAGGACAAACAAAATGCAAATGGCTCAAGGCCGAAAGCCACTCACTGGCCAGGATGTGTCCTGTTGAGGATATGCAAAATGAGAAATGCTAAGGAGACAAATCAATTGCCCGGCACGGCTGAGCAATAAAACGGCGCTGCTTGTGTGCGCAACAGTGCGTATACGTAATGCACTCCAAGGCCAGGGCAATCAATCAATCGAAAAGTGTTTTGGGTCGGAAAATGTTGTGTCATTTCTCACTGTATATTATGCCCTGCAGAGCCCATCAATTGTATCCTTCCTGACTTATGCCACATGCAACTCGTGACATCCAACGACCAATAGAGAGATTTTACCTAACTCAAAACACACGCTCTCTCTTACACTCGCCTGCAATTAAATTGTGAGTGTGGGGGTGGAGGAAAAGTTATTTGCACATTCAATTGACGCGTGCTATTTTTGGCAACAAATCAAACGATAAAAAATACTGCCATATTTTTCTCTCGACGACAACAACGTGTAAAGAGAGTAGCTCGAAATGTGGCAACATGCGTGGCAACGCAACAAAAAAAAAAAGTTGCCCTGTTAAATGGCTGGGCAAACATTTTTATAGCCCGCTGCCTGTTTTCTTGGCCTTTATGAATATTTATCGCTAATATTGGTTATATAGCCACAACAATAACAGACCGCAAAACGCAGTAATCACATGTCATGTATACAGCTCTTAGCATACTTAATTATTTTGCGCGAATTTTCATGCCGCACTTCATGACTAAGGCAAACTTTGACGCGTGGCTGAAATTGGGTTGGGTTCCCAGTTGGATTTGTGATTTACGTAGATGGATGATTGGTTGGATGGGGCATTAGCCTTCTCAACGATTTCACCTTGAAGCCCAACGATTGACCAGCTAGTGTTTGTGAAATTTTTGCGGTAACTGTACGCAGTTTGTGGGCGTTGGTGAGAGGTTTTTCTAGTGGTATCCGGTTTTAATATGTGCCAAGAATTAGAGAGATGATAATTACCGTTTTTTTGTTAAACAATTTTATGGCTATAATGTAGGAGGACTATAAAAAGATAACACAAATTGGTTTTACCATTTGAATGCATTTAAAAACGAAACATACGTTGTTATATAAGAAGTTTTGTAAGAAACGAATCTGCAAGAATATTAATTTCAATTACTAAGCAACAAATGGAAATTAAAAGATTTC
>JAEIIH010025262.1:0-14108 GCA_018904745.1 Drosophila orosa
ATCGATCTAGGCTTGTCCGGCAGGAATTTATTTTTTTGCCATTTTTTCAAAATTTGATAAAATTATTAAATTAAATTAAATTAAAATTTGCAAAAATTGGGAAAAATTTTATTTGTTTAAAATGTTACATTTTGTATACAGATTTATTAATCTTATGAAAACTAGCACAAAACAGCTTTCCGAATTGAAATTAATGGATTTTTGGCTTAGTTCTGATCAAATTTCAAACTGCAAGGGTATAGAAATTTCGGTTTTTCGAAGTAAGCTTCCATTCTTGATTTTATTTAATTTTTGCAAGTGAGAAAATAAAAGCACACCTGGTTTTATATTTATTTAATAATTATTTCGTATTAGTAAACATTTGGCATGTGCTTTCTGAAAGTGCTACCCACCGTTTTGAGTACTAACCCCGGCTTGGCGTTATATAAACTGAATAATTTTGAACTACATAAGCCGAACCCAGTGAAGTTTTCTGGGTGGTCGAGTAGATAGCCAAAATACCTGTAACTCCAAATTCATATTGGTTTCCCCGCCTAGCATTTAGTCTTCCAATAGACGTAGCACGTTGCGTATTCCCCCATTGAATTTTCTCTATATTTTTTAAGACAATTCCTAATCCGATCTTGTATATGTTTGCAGTGGAGAATATGGATTTGAGGGCGTCAAACGACTTGCTAACCCAGGTCCAGGCGGCCGTGGAGCCCGAGGACGAGGGCGATGACTTCGAGAAGCTGAAGGCGGCTCGGGAGAAGGAGAAGCTGATGCGCCAGCAAAAGAACCTGGCCCGCACCATCAGCACCGCCCCCGGTGTGGATGCCACGGCTGTGCCGTTGGTTCCCATGATTCCAGTGGCCGTGGCAGTGCCTCAGCCTCCGCCGAACGTGCCGTCCGTTCCCTCCAGTGCCGATCTCCTGGGCGGCGCGGAACTCCTTCCCAGCTCGACCATGAAGTCGGAGGACGCCGTCAATGGCAGTTGAACACACCTAGTATTTTGATTCGTACCCTTACCTAGGCTAAGTCTAGTGCATTATTTAATTAATTAATTAATTACCTAAGCTGCTAAGCTAAAACAGATACCTAAATATATACCATATGTATATCGCCGCTGACATTGAGAATACGCAGAATAAGTGTAACAACGGACAGTCTAAGATGAATGCTCATAACGTCTGAACGAGCTTGAGTGAGGAAAAAGGACCTAATTAACGCAGTTAATAACACAAATACTAAAATCTAAGTAGAAAGTTATTTGAATTTTACAAATATAAGTTATTTTGTAAATGGCTAAAGTGACTTGGATTTGATTTCTCATGGCCTGGTTTTCCTGGATATTGTGATCATGATTTTATATTCTGGTCTAAAGAAACCGGCATTCTAAAAAACTTATTTAGAAATTAAAAATTTATTGTGACTTACAAAATAAAAGAGTTTATGGCCTTAAGCAAAATATAAATTAAAATAAAACAAAAACTAAAAACAGTTTCTTATTTATTTTTTTTCTTAATTTAAGTATACAAGATATTATGATTTTAAAAACTGGCACTCAAAAGTTGTTAATTGACTTAAATATATTTTTTAGTTCATGAAAATTTCCAGAGAAATTTAATAAGGGTCTCATATTTATTACCAATACATTTGGTTGCATATAATGGTTAATTTTCATTAACCAAAATTTAAAAAATTAATAAAATCAAGAATATAATTATTTTTTAAAACTAGTTCACAGAAATCATGTTAAAGTGTCCGTTACTAATCTACCCATTCGTGAACTGGAACCAGTGACATCCGGCCACCAGCCCTGCTTGGTTGAGGCCTTCGCCAGCCCTGGTCTTCTGGCAAAAACAGAGTTGTCCATCAAAACAAAACAAAAAGTGATTTTTTAAATGATTTTTGAACATGACGACGTGCCTCTCGGAAACAGAGGCCGCCAACGTATTTATTTGGCAACGATGGTGTCGCCTGTGCGCCAAGGATCATCCCCAGAACCAGAATGTGTACTCCCGGGCGGGTGAATCACAATCCAGGACCAATATGCTGGCGATGACCATCGGAAAATACTTTTGGGTTGATGTAATTATTATTTGTATACAAATGAAACTGTTCTCTAAGTAAAGAAAACAATCCAGATTAAACAGGAGGATGAGCTGAGCAATTACCTGTGCGCCGAATGCTTCACTATGATGGAGAGCCTCATGGAATTCTCGGAGAGAGTGCGAAGGGTTCAAACACTTTTCAACAGGCTGCAAACGGCCACCAAACCGGGAGTTTCAGTGGACTTTGAGGAACTGCGACAGGATTGCGGCTTGGTGGACAATGATTGGAAGCACTTGATGTCCCGGTCTGAAAAGCAGCTTCCTCCAAGAGAAGTAGTAGAGGAAATTGTAGAAGAAGACCCCCACCAAGTCGCAGGTGAAGAATCGGATGCATTTTTAGAGGAAAACGTAGAAATTATAGAAGAAGACTTGCAATCAATGGAACTTCAGACTGTAGAGGAGGAGGTGGAGCTGCAGGAGGCCCCCGATTGCATAGAGGAAGCGAAGCACATACCCGAGGAGGAATTCGATGAGGAGTGTCAAATAATTGAGGAAAGCTACAACATGGAAGCCTACGAGGAAACTGCACAAGAGCAAGGCTCTCAAGCAACACTCCAGAGACCAAAACTTAAAGTTAAACTCTGCGAGGAGTCACAGGAACCCGAAGAACGAGAAGAAGACTTCTCCGCAGAGAATCTCGTAGAGGAAGACGACGAACCCGCCATCTACAAGTGCAGCATCTGCAGCAAACCCTACAAGAAGCCAAAGGCCTTCAAGCGACACATGATAGACGTGCACAACGTGGTGCCTGAGGATCTGCCCAAGCTGGAGTGCAATCAGTGTGGCATAGAGTTCCCCACAAACAGCCAACTCCACGTCCACTATCGCTCCCATCTGCCCGCCAAACTCAAGGCGGACAACTCCTGTCCGCACTGCGAGAAACGATTCACCACGCCGGGCACACTCAAGCGACACATTGAGGGCGTTCACAAGGGCATCAAGCCCTTTGTCTGCGACCTCTGCGGCAAGGGCTTCAAGTACATCACAGGACTCAAGGATCACAAGCTGGTCCACACCGACGAGTGTCCCTTTGAGTGCCCCGACTGCCACAGACGCTTCAAGAACATGGCCAGGTTAAAGGTAACTTTAGCAGAGAAATAACTTAGTTAGGGTTTTTAATTTGTAGTCCCAACCTTTGGCAGATCCATTCCGATACGCACAGTGCCAACATCTACGAGTGCGGCATATGCGGCATGAAGCTCAAGACTCGACGCACCTACAACAAACACAAGTTGGTTCACTCAGACGAGCGGCAGTACAAGTGCGATGTCTGCGGCTCGTCCTTCAAGCGAAGCAAGACGTTAAAGGCACATCTCATTCTGCACACGGGCATCCGGCCGTACAAGTGCAACTTCTGCGGCAGGGATTTCTCCAATGGCTCCAACTGTAGATCGCACAAGCGGCAGGCGCATCCCAAGGAGCTGGCGGAGGAAGAATCGCGAGGTGTTTCACACTCCACACTGCTTCCAATGCTGGAGGAACTGACCAAGGCGTAAGATTAACAAATTTAACAAAGAACTGAACAAATGTCAACCTGTTTTGTTCCTCTATTCAGTTCCAAGCTCATCAAGTCACCTGCCAAGCCCAGCAAAACGAAGGGCAGCTCGCCAAAAGCTGCCAAAGCTAAAAAGTCTGCGATTGTCACCGAATCTTCCACAAAGGACACCGATGGCACCATCCTCTATGAAATCGTCGAGGAGCTGGATTACAACTAAGTATTTAAATAAAATATAGAAACAAACAAAAGGCTTTCATTTACAAGGATTTATTCTTGGTTTATTCACAATTCAAGGTTATTTCTTAAGAATACATTTTGAGGGTTGAGTTTTTGGAAATCTTAAATGCTCGAGATAGGCAGCGGAAGTCGAAAAAACAAATGAAACTTAGGCGAAACTATATCGAATACATAAATCACAAGGCAATCAACGAATTTCGAAAACCATATTCATAATAAATAACAAAGATTTTTAACAATAGTCCCGAATAGACTTTGGAATGTATTCAAGAAACTTGGATGCTCTCAAAAGCGGTTAGTTTGGAATTGGTGATTTCCATTTAAAAAAAATAAAAGGAAAATCCGCTGGGCATACTTAACAAAGATCACATATTGGGGGATGGACCACATACAAATACGTTTACATAGCTACAAGTTTGGTAAGATGGGTCGATTTATAAGGATGCAAGAAATACAAGATATAAATACAAGTTATCTATGATATTTGAGCAATATTTGGGAACTTTCATCTTAATTAGTTACTTTCAAGCACTGGAACTTTACCAATTTTAAAATAATGGAAAAAACAAAGACTTTTAAAAAGATATCAGAGATGCCACAGTAATTCCTACGCACTTAAACCTAATCCACAGCGATCACTGTGGCATCCCTGATAAAATATAACTTTTTGTATGAAAAATAGTTGCAGATTTCGAACATTCTTTGCTAAAACCGACCCTATCGTACGCTGGGAGTATTATTACACTTAAGACCGACCTACTTTTAGACAAGTTGAGCTTATATGTTACAGCTAAAATGTACAAATTTCACTAAATACACCGAGAGCGAAGCGAGTAAATCTGCACACTGCCCGATCCCGACCAGCCTAACTGAATCCCCGTTGCAGGAGCAGGAGAGCAGCTGCGCTGATTATTATGGCCACCGAACTGGAGATCTCGCTGGCCGCTGCACAGGCGAGGTTGTCGCGCGGATACTTGTTGAGCGGATCGGGCTCCTCGCCCGGCCGACACTGCTTGCCCTGAGCAGCGAACTGCGAGCCGCAGAGCTCGTGGCACGGCGGACACATAATGGCGCCCTTGTGCAGCCACCCGTTGGCCGCTATCCGAATGGACAGCTTCTGGCCGGGGAAGGAGCACTTGTAGCTGTAGTTGCCCACCAGGATGTGCAGTCTGCCGTCGAAGCAGTCGTACTTGTAGCAACCGCTGCCCCAGTGCTGCCACTCGCGGGTCTGGTGGCAGGAGCGCTCCTCCCACATGGACTCGCTATGGTCGAAGCACTTGGCGCCATCGCCGTAACTCTCCAGCGCGAAGTTCTTCTCGGGCTCTGCAAAGGGACATTAAATGAATAAGGAATGAGTTAGCAAAGTTGTTCCTCTTCAACTTACTTGGATTATTCTCTGTGAAGCGACAGTGGGAGCCCCGCACTATCACGTTCTTGCTGCGCCAGGTAAACTCCTGGATATAGGGACAATGGTCAGCCAGCGAGACAGAGCCGCCATAGAAGCCCTCTTCGCCATCCTTCACATGGTTCAGGCTGTCAAAGTTCTGGTAGCTCTTGGGCAGCTCAAACTCATGACGGATGAGATTGCACAAGGCCACCGAGTTGCGGTCGTCTGTGCACTCGGTCTGGAGAGGATCCTGCTTCACCTTCGAGCAAAACGGATGTATAGAGCGTCCCCTTTGGCGAATACAAATCAACAGAGTTAGATTAGAGCATGAGAACACATTTTCCACTGCTCACCTGGCATGATTCATCTGTATCCAGTCCTTGCAGCTGCGCATGGCGAACGCACAGCCCAGATTTCTGCCCCAGGTGAGCGGTGTGGCCATGGAGTAGTTGGCCCTATACCAGCCAGAATCCTCCATCAGGGCGAGGGTGATGCGCGAGAAAACCGGCGACTGTGTGTGAGTGCCAGTCATGGCCTCGTTCTCGAGAATGCGCTTTTCCCAGTGGGTCAGGGCGGTGCCCTCGCCACCCTGATCCTCCAGCTCCGCGCCCTCCAGCTTCTCGCAGCCGAAGTGGGCACGAACCTCGGCCACCACGCGTGGCGTGACCATCATGTCCACCACCTTGTTGACATGGCCACCACGCACAGACCAGTTCTCCCGCACCACCTTGCGAATGGTTTCGTTGCTCCACTGATGGATCTGTAATCTAAGAGGAGGAGGGTAAAATATACTTATTTACAGAGTTTTCCCTTTAAAAAAGGCCTAAACTTCTCACTTTTCATTCAAGTACGGCTTGCCGGTATCCGACTTTCGTGGCGTCCGTGGTTTCCCTTCGTCATCCCTGAAAAAGGCATACAGACTGACGGAGAAGCCCAAGGCATGCAGGATCTCATGCTTGACGGTGGAGATCAGAGTCTGCAGTTCCTGTGGCTTGGTGCTTATGCTCTCCGGACACAGATTGGCATGTCCTGCGATGGGACGATCCAGAGCCGCCTCCTGTTGACAATGGGCCGCATAGGCCACCGTCAGCCCTTTGAAGCACCTCTGCGTCTGCCTGGCAGATACATAAAACACGAAATCTGCATTCTCGATGCCATCTCCAGGCTGGGTATTGCTATCGATCCGGCAGTTCTGACCAGTGGCATTGCAGACGCGGCAGACCTGTGGAAAGTAATATTAATTATATTAAAATATTTTATTATTATTATTAGAACAACATTTTTTCAAGTGTCTTGTAAGCCACCAAATAAACTTCAAGAAAATATGGTAATTGCTCTTTTTTTTTTTGCTTAAACCCGTTTGGAACTCAACGGGTAATTTATTTAGACAGCAGGTATTTTATTCAAGGCCTTTCTTGTAAAAATAATAGTTATTAAAAATTGGGTGCGATAAGAGTTTTCCCCAAGAATGTCTGCTCAATAATGTTGTGCATGGCGAATTTAAATATTAATTGGGGTTCTCGGGGACACCTGGACCCGGACTACTCACATCCAAGTGCTCGTTGGGAACCTGGACTTCGCCGCACATGGTCGTTGCCTTGCAGTGGTCGATGCAGTGGGTGTGGCCGTTCTTCACGTACACCTGGGTGCTGTCGCACTTCCTGGAAACCGGCGCAGATTGCAAAGCATATGAATAAATTAATACATTTTCGGTGTGTTGTCTTTGTGCTGGAATAACCTGAACCCACCTATTGAGGCGAATAACGCCCTTGGTCTCTCGCACCATGAGGGCCTGTTCCCAGAACTGCACGGCCTCCGGCAGCACGGTGTCCTGTGAGAGATGACAAAGGGTTAAATCAAATTCTTTAGCTCGGCTTCCAAGTCTTATTAATGTCTACTCACATTTATTAAATTAAATTTCTCCTCCTCCAGCCTAGCAGCAGGTGTTTGAGCATGAAACAATAGGAAAATAGTTGTTTATTAGTTCTGGGAATTTACTGAGCACAAGGATTGCTGTCAAAACATCTCAAAATCATCTATGGGAGGCGGTAAGCCATGTTTACTAAAGGCAACCTACAAATTCCGGCAAAATCTGTTGTGTTGTGGCTCTTGTTTATGATTAAAAAAGAAGCCTTGGCAACTACTTTAAGTTATGTGTTTTTGTCTTAAAGTTTGCTGGTGTTTATGCCTGGATTTATGGGCTTGCACGAGAACTTTGTTTGCAATTTATATGGTTTCTTAAATATGCACTTTTTAAACAAAGAAAAATGTTTCTCATGTTGTTAATGATTTGTTTTTAAAGTAAATAAACAGAGAATTATTAAAGCAAGGTTTAAACTCCTGTTTAAATCTGAATTCAACCGTAAATAAACAATTTAAGAGAGTTTTACGGGTGAATACATGTAATGAATGCATGAGTTTTCATCGTTTTTCATGCTTGAATTCAGGGGTGAATAACATTTATGGGTTAATCATGGGCTTTCTCAGCTAATTTGCATCATCAATTAATTTATGGCGTTAATGTAATGAGGGTAGCAAGCTTTCTTTTCTTAACCAAAGGCTTCAGCTCCTTTTATATTAAATGCTTTGAATGTATCTCCCTTAAAATCCCAGAGCTAATGTATGTATTAACAAATGTTAACTTTAAGCTTTTAATCCAATTACGAAAACAAAGTAAGGAAGTAAAAAAACATTACAAATTTGGCTTACAACTTTACACATGATTGTCACTAGATATTTGTCAACAACTGTCCACTTCGCATAGCAGCTAATTGTGGGCCTGTTAGCACCTGTTTGAGTCACTTATTTGCGGCTGAATTATTCATCGAAACGAAACGATACTGAAACCCAAAATTAAAGCCAAGTGTAGCCAAGTGTGTAAAGTCAACTCTCTCGCTTTCCTGCCGACCTTGCCCGCCCGCCAATCGATCGCGTGGATCGAGCGGATTCCGGAGCCGAACCGCTGGCCATTTGGATGGATGGAGCAATCGATGGGGCTGGAACTCGGGCTGGGACTGGGGTAACCTTAGTAGGAGACACCTCGGCGCACTGTGTTAATTTTTTTTGATTGGGACAAATTGCGGACAAACACACCGCGCACACCTCAAACCAATTTTGGACCCAAACTATTACCCAACGACAGAGCGGCGCGGTAACGGTGCATGGCCAAATGGCCAAAACGGTTCGGAGAGTGAGCTGTTTCTCGCTTGTGCGCGGCTTTATGTTAACTTGACATTCGGCCAAGTCAAATTGTAAACTGTTTTTCTGTCTGCCTGGCTGGCTGCCATTAAAGTGCAATTAAAGCCAATTTTTTGTTGAAGTCAGAGCAGAGATTTACACTTGGAAAAACTTGTTAATAGAAAATATATATCTGTGGCTTGAGATGTTATATGTTAGAGCCTTTAAAAGGGTGACTCTGTCCTTGCTTTTGCTTATTAAATATTAACAAGATATATTTTAGAACTTTATTTGATCATTTCTTATAGTGTTTCTGTGACTACAACTGGAACTCCACTCACCTGTAGACGGAATCGTCGTACACCAGGAGAATGCGCAGCGGCTGCTCGGCGGCAACGCTGCGCCTGCGCACGCTATGCCTGGCTGAGTCCGTATCTCCGGCGGCGTCATCATCGCCATCAGCCAGTTGGATGCGCACGCCATGGACGACCTATAAAACGGTAGATGGACAGATGATGAGATATTTATAGTAGAGATAGTTAAGGCTGAGGAAAGGAAAGGGAGAGTAGTGTTTGAGCGGTAAAGAAATCAAGAAATCGCTCAGCGGAGCTTAAACGAAAGCGAAATTTTCGTTGTTAACTATTAAATGACGACATCTAGTCAGACAAAGGCCACACAAAAGTAACATAAAAAGGCAGCTACACGACGGTAATTGGTCCGTACAAATTGCAGGGAAACTAATTTTAAATTGCCTGCCAAAATGTCGAACGATTGGCACATCGAAATGTCAATGATTTGCAGCAGAGGCCCAGCTTATTATTTTGTTTTATATTTCGGGGTTTCGCCTTTAATTCGCCCCATTGTTTTGTGCCCTCGCATTGTGCAATGTGTGCCAATTATTAGGAATAAATTAGATGTCTTCGTTGAATATGCATGGCGGCCTTTGGATGCTGCACAGATAGCTGATCTGATGACAGGCAGACAGGCAGGCAGACAGACAGACCGAGCACTTGACACTCATCAGCATAAATTTGTCGTCGGCGACGTCTCAACATCTCGCAGATAATACGCTCGAGTGCGGATAAAATATGCTAAAAATATGCTGCCAAATACACTTATCAACTGTGTGCATTAAAGGTTGTCTGCCCTTCCTCCTTGCAAAGGCAGATAATGGTCTTAAAAGGCTCTCTCCAGGGTTCTCAGTGCTGTCAAATTAGCTACTCAAATTGGTCAATTTTCAGAGTAGTAATTGAAGATAATGTCTGAGATATTTAGGATATGTTCCTAAGTATTTTGGGATTTGTTTTGTAATAGTAAATACTCTGGGTATATTTTAAACTGAAGTACACGCTTTGATATACTTTACAGTCAATACTTAATAATAGAAAAACTGGCAATAACTAGACATCAAGGCTGCAGTAAAATGTTTAAAATTTTCCAGCATACTTTGGTTGTTTTCTTATATATTTTCAAGTATTTTAAAATTATTAAATCTGTACATATATTTATGTTTACCTATTTCTAGCTAGCTTGAATCATTAAAAGGCAACACTGCTGGCAAGCTTTTAGTCTTGGCATAAAAGCGAAAGTACAAATATTTTAGGGCTGGAAAAATAAATAAAAGAGCAGCCATCAAAGGAGCACCTATGATGATACAGATATACATATAAAAGGCCAGACAGCATTGACAAAGGCAATGGAAATGATAATAAAGCTAATTTGCACACAAGAACTGAATTGGCAGACAGCTTAGTCGCCTTAATTGATGGAGCACCATGTGTCCCTGCTTCGCCTCGAAGGCGAGATGTCGTGGGAAGTGGTTGTCGAGGTGTTCTCACTATATAAGTGGACTCTGTAACTGCCGGCTAAATGGCAATTCAAGACACCTGCACGAACGAACCCGGTGGTGTAAAAATTCCTATTTATCCAAGAACAACAATAGTTGTGGCAATCGCTTGATCTGGCAAAAGAGTTTGGCATTGAAATGAGCTGAGCAAACAGCGGCGTGGCGTGTCGGCAGCTCCAGCGAACTGCCGAGGGTGCTGCCACTCCAAGCCCCGAGATTTATCTTGAATCCATCATCAAAGTCATCGAAGCTCTAATGACTTGGGATCAGCACTGCACTGGGAAGTAGTAACATGACAAGACAATATCTATTTTTCGTCGTTTCTGTCATTTCCAAATGTCATTGTTTACTCTTAAAACCATATTTGTCAAGTAAATTAATACCTAAAACTTACGTTAGGTTTACTAAAATAATATGGTGATTGAAAGGGTTTATCGCAAGTAAATTTGGGTATCTAAATTGAATTAAAAACCTTCAATGCCTCTTGATCTTCGTTAAGATCAACTGAGTGTCATTAGGCTTCCCTATCACGTGCGTGGATAATGTGCTTTATCATCCCCTCTGGGACAACGCCCTGCTAGTGCCATCTGGCGTTGAGATAAGTAATCTAAGCTCAGGCCATCAAAGAGTCACATCTCAGTCCCAAAGCCGGCAATAATCGTGACAACGACCCTCGAAAAAAAATGTGTGTATAAGCAACATAATGTTCGATCTTCACATTGATCGTGCCCAACTTGGAGCAGCATCCATCCATCCATCCCCCTTGGAGCATAGCCGCCCCTCCTCTGCGGTCGAGTGCATTGAAAAAGCGTTTGAAAAACCGCACAAATTACAAATCATCTGCGAAACGTTTGGCAGGTGAAAGATGATGACGCACAATAGTATTTAAACGGGCAGGCAGGCAGCTCGATGCGTTCGCTGTCATCGGCGGGGATTGGTGTCTTATAGAGGAGGGGGTTACTATACAGCAGTGTCAATATCTCTGCGGCATTAATGCAACCCAAATGCATTGTGAGGCGAACCGTTAAACACTGAGTGACTGCATTCATTAATGGAGACCCAATACTTTTACAATGGCCAACTCTGACATTTATGGCAGCATCATTAGTCACGAAAAATGCAGTTAATTGATTTTTTAATGACTTATCAGGTGGTTAAAAATTATATTTGGGATGTTGGGGATTTAATTATGAATATATATATAAGCGAAACCGCCAAAGCATAATTTAATTTAGCAACGTTTGCAATATACAATACTTTGCCATCAAAAATAAAGTCTATACATATGTAAATTAATCGAGCAACTAAAAATAATATCTGGACAGTTTAAAATAGATTCTAAATTATTTTAAAAGATCTATAATATACTTCTACTGTTTAAACTTTGATTTAAAAAAACAAAAACCGAAAATGCTTGTCAAATGCTCGTGAATTTTATAATTAGGACTATTAAAAATATATTTGATACTCAACTAACATGGCTCATCGGTTAAATATAAGCTAAAAATCGCAGTATAAAACGGTAGAATGAACAGGTCGCAACGCTTTTATTTCTATCTGCTTTGTCTGAATAACATCGGCTATAACCAAGTGGGTATAAATATATCATCACATAGCATTTATGGATAAAAACCCTATATTTCCAAGGCTTCCTACAAATTCAATTCCCTGAAATGTGATCTCTATGCTCCCGGACTGGCTGACATCAAGCAGTGTCTCATCAAGGCCATCGATCGAAAGCACAATATGATAAACATTGAAGCGTTCTTAAATAAAACCATTTCGGAGGTATTTTGAAAAATCTAAAATAAATATGTTGATGTATTTGCCTTGTGTTAATATTGCGTATTGCAGTTAACAATCCATTTTAAACTAGTTAAGCGGGAGAGTGGCGGTTGGCATCCGTTTATGTATGATATGACGGTGGATGTTTGCAAATTCTTCAGGAACCGCAAGAAGTTCTACATTCCCAATTTCCTATATACGTATTTAAAGCCATTCACAAATGTCAATCACACCTGTCCATATTTGGTGAGTCGCTCTATTGTGAATTGCCTTTCGATAATAAATTATTTCATTGCCATTTTGTTGAAGGCCGGCACTGAGATGCGTCTTTGGCAATGGACCCCAGACGAAGATGGAGTCTTGGCCAAACTGCCAGTGGATCATGGGCAATACGGTGTACACACCACTTGGTATATCAACAAGAGCTCGGCCATGCAAATCAATGGTTCTGTTTTATTTTTCAAGTGACTCTTGATAAATAATAATTAATTAATATTAAATCAGTTTTATTCAATTTTACATCATCATTAAAAAACAATTATAAACTCTTTAGAAGTAATCAGGGAACTGCAGTTAAATGGCTTACACTGGGCTTACAATCCAACATTTCTGTTTTTATCGAAGTGATGACCAGGTCACAACGGATATGTTTATATTTTTTGTGGGTGAATGCATTTGGCTTTAATCATGTGAGTTTTTGAAGAGAAAATTTGTCAGAGAAATGTTGTTTGATGTGTCATTAAACTTAACTTACTATAAAAATCAATTTCTTGGATTTATTATTGCATAAATTCAGAGCTGCCTTTAAACTTCAAATCAAAAATCAATAACCATTTGTTAACTGCTTATGTCATCACAAATTATAAACAATTAAAATGAAATTAACAAACTGAACTAAAACTATCATGGATTACGGAACGCACCGAATTTCAGTAATAAAGAAAACCATGATCCGCTCACTGGCTATACATTTGTGTCTAATTTGGCTGAATAACTATGTAGGAAAACAATATAAAAAGGTGGAACTGAGTATAAAAACTACATTTCTTCCTAGGTCAACGGTTCCTACAAATTTAATGCCCTGGTTTGTGATCTTCGTGCCCCAGAGTTGGGCTCCATCAAGAAGTGCAACATCAAGGCAATCGATCGAAAGCACAATATGATCAATATTGAAGCCTTTTTAAATACAACCATATCGGAGGTAATTGAAAACATCTTAAACAATATACTCTTAAGATATAAAATAGTCCCTATTCCAGTTTTCGATTCATTTTATAATGGTTAAACGTGAAAGTGGCGGCTGGCATCCATTTATGTACGACATGACGGTGGATATTTGTAAATTCTTTAAAAATCCTAGGAAGTTTTTTATTCCCAATTTTATATACTCCTTTATAAAGCCTTTTACGAATGTCAATCACAGTTGTCCATATAAGGTAGGTATGATATATAATATAGAATATAATATATAATATAATATTTCCTCTTTTAAGGCTGGCTCTAATATGACCCTTGTGGGTTGGACACCGGATGAAGAAAGTGTTATAGCCAAGTTTCCGGTGGATCATGGACAATATGGCCTACATACCACCTGGTTGATCAACAAAATTATGGCATTAAAAATTAATGGTTCTGTTTTGTTTTTCAAGTGAGGTTTCACCCTAATATTTACTATTTTTTAATGAAATAATCAATAAAAGTTTGGTGTGCTCATCTTACGACTTGGTTCTCGGATGTAGATCTATTTTATTCCTAATAATAACACTTTATAATATGTATTATTCGTGGTCTCTAAGAGTTCGATTAATTATCAAAAACTAAAATATAATATGAATATAAATAAAATTGAATGAACAAAGTTAAATGAAACTAAAACAAGAATAGAAGATAATTTCGGGAAACCGAAATTTCTATACCTTTGCCTGGTGAAAATCGATCATAACTAAGCCAAAAATGCATTAATTTCCATTTGGAAAGCTTTTCTATGCTAGTTTTTATTGGGTTAACAAAGCTGCATACTAAATGTAACATTTTAAAATATTAAAATGTTTGCCAATTTTTGACAATTTTGATGATGTAACCCCT
>JAEIIH010025266.1:0-14872 GCA_018904745.1 Drosophila orosa
GAGCAATAATAAATTACTGCTTCAGGATTTTGGGAGACCTTTCGGCCTCTTGGCAAAATATAAAGGGTTTAGTAAGATACAATAATACTAAATTTTACCGAAATTTTGAGTATGTTTAAAAACAAACGAAAATATTTACACTGCATTTTTGTGCACGTTTAAAAATAAATAAAAGTAAATTATATTTTTAAATAAATACCCAACGATATAAATTCTTAGACCAAACAACATTCATATTAGGAGGCAGTTAGAGTAATTGGGATTTTATTTCTGACAAAAGCAAAGCATAATCGAAAATATTTTTGAATAATTAAATCTATTTAAAAATATAACATTTATAGAATAATTTAATAATTTAGATAATAATTTAATGGCGGTAATATTTTCAATATTTGATCAGTAAAAAATTAAAAGAAAACCTTTAAAAGAATTAAATCAAGATTGGCACTATGTTCTCTTAAGTTATAATATAATTTAAAAAATAAATCAATTGATATATAAAATAAGAATGGAAGCTTATTTCGAGAAGCCGAAATTTCAATATCTTTGCAATTTGAAATTTGATCATGGAAATAACTAACAATAATGAGAATAACTACATATCTAATTTTAAATGTATTAATTTTATTTCTGAAAGCTTTTCTGTTTTAGTTTTTATTAGCTTAAAAATGTAATTTTTGGTTTTCTAAATTTTGGATAATTTTGTATGAATATCCAAGAAAAAGTTGGTATATCTGTGGAACTTTTGTAATAAATGGATCTATGCTTTCTCTAGTGAATTTATTTTGTCCTTGCTTTATATTATAAATTCACAAGCTAAGCACAAACAATAGCGGAAGCCGAATTTTGTAATACCCCGAGATCAAATGGAAATCGATCGTAACTAAGCCTAAAATGCATTATTTTTAACTTGGAAAGCTTTTTTAAGCTAAGATTAATTGGTTAACCAATCTGCATACAAAATGTAACATTTAATAAGATTAAAATTTCTTGAAACTGTTAACAATGGCTAAAAAATTGTTTTCTCCCAGACATATCCAGATCGATTCCGTTTTTGCTGCTGAACAATAATATATGATTTATAGGGTCGGAAATGACTTGTTCACTGCATTTCAAGCTTCTGACTAAAATTATAAACCCCGCAAGGTTATAAATAATATTTAATAAAATAAAACAAGCCAAGAAATACCCTTTTCAGAAGCGGGTTAAGATCTGTTAAAATAATAGCTTCCCCCTCTCTGTTTTTTTTTAATTCTGCACAGAACTGACCGTAATTTGAGATTTTTATCCTCGTCATCAGTCCTAAGGATTCTTTAGGGTTTCCGTTCCGGTTCCCCTGCCATTTACCATACCCCCAAGTGATGTCCTCTTGCGGTTTCTGTCGGCCCGCTTTTGTCGCCAAGAAGCTGTAAACGGCGAGACAATAGCAAACAAATTGTAGAGCAGCCGAGGACCCACAAAAACAGGCAATAATCATAACAATAATTTCCGAATTTCAAAACTGCAGCGACACACAAACAGTCGGCGGTCGTCGCACCGCCACCGGCCAGGTCATAAAATCCACATCGACATCTCCTGCCGCCTTTGTTCCTCTCAGAGATCTCTCAGCTGAGGAGGATGCGTCTCGGGGACAAAGTGTGATCATTTTTATGACTCGCCTGTGTGATGTCGCCCAACCGAAGTCGAGAAGACAGGACAAGTGGCAACAAGTGACTGTGATCCGTTAGACGGATCCTGCCTAGCCCTTCCCATCCCATCCCACTCCGCTGCCACTCCTCCGCTTGAGCCTCTCTTCGCCGCTCAAGTGGCCCGCAGGCGACAGTCGCTTGGCGCCAGTCGAATTTTTTGATGGTGCAATTTGTTGTGGCCCAGCCGAGTACGAGTACCGTTTAAAGGTTTTGATTAGCCCCGCCGACTTATCGCCGGGGCGGATCTCTTTCGAAGATCTCTCGCTCTCCTCCGCTTCAAACGGTAGCCGCGAGATTCCGATGCTCGATGCCTCGACAACATCATGTACAAGATGCTGGCCGATTGCTGGATAAGCTACCGAACAGATGGAGGCTGATCAGGGCAGTGAGATATGTCTGAATGTACTATATATCGAGCGGATATCAAAGGTTTGACACTCAAGTGGACGCTCTTTAAAATATTAATGATCGAGAAAAGGTTGAAATACATAGAACTGGAACTGGGCCATTGATTTTAGGGTTTAAGTTGTGTGAAAAAATATTTGGGGGTTTTTTTAGATGGTAAAAAGTGAAGAATTATAATTATAATTATTAATGTATATACATATAATGTAATAATATATAGAGCTGTAATAATTATAATAATACAAGTACATACATAGTATAAATAATATATATGTACATATTTCTATATAACAAGATTTCTAACTTGACCTCAAGGCTTGTTTTAAACAAATAAAATAATTTAGGAAGTAAAAAGTGAAGAGTTATTAATACATATTATATACTATATAGCTATTATTATAATAACAATACAATTATATATACTTAGTATACATAAAATATACATATTTCTATATAAACAGAATTCTTACTTGGCCTCAAGGCTTGATTTAAACAAATAAATCAAAAAGAGACATGATCTTGGCTTGTCATAGATAAGCATTGGATTTTGTATATAGCTGCCTTTGCCAGGGTTTTCGAAGCGTTTTCTAAGCCATATTCAGTTTATTAGAACCCAGTATTCCTCTCTAGAGCTTTTTAAAATGTTTTAACAATTTAAATGAACATATTTTCCAGCTTGAGATATACTTAGCTTAATTTAATAAACATAACAATACCATAAACTACTATAAACTGCAAGCTGAAGGCCGAAGCTGCTATGGCTCTTACCCCTAAATTACCTTTTAGTTTATAACCAATTGTTAGCTTTAGATAAATAAATAAATAATTCGAGTTATGAGATTTTTTTTCGAAAAGACAAATGTAAAAGGTTGTTTATAGTCTATTTCGCTCTCCCCACGAAAGTTTTTCATGAACATTTGCTATAGATTGGACTTTATGATTTGCTGGGTTATTACAAAAGGTATTTGAATTGTAAAAAGTTATTATTTATTTATAATTAATTTAATTTCACAGTTTGAAACCCTAAATACATACTCTTGAGATTTTATTAAGCTAATAGCAATTAAAAACGTACTTCATTTACTAGAGGACTTAATGATTTGCTGTGTTATTAAAGAATTGAGGTAAATTTTAAATTGTCAATATTTATTTCAAATTTAATTTAATTTCACAGCTTTAAAACCTCAAAATGATTGTACAACTGAAATAAATCGCAGAATGATTCTACTGAAATCGAAATTCTTGTGATTTCATTAAACTATTATCAATTAAAAACGTACTTGAGTTCGCAACGATTAAAAAGTTCAGACTATTTAGCGCCTAGGTTCTTACTAATACAACAACTAATAGGCAAAGCACATTATTTCTAATCTATAAACTAATATTAATACTAATTAATCAGAGCTTTCTTTAGGTCTTTGAGAGAAGCCCTCGATCTGTTCCGAGAGTATTTATGATTCCACAGAAAATAAAACAAATGTACCCTCAGCTTCCACATTTTTGGGGGCTCTCCATCTCAGTGAACATTATTAGTTGGCCCATATCCAAAACGTTTTCCTATTCCATAAATATTACCAGCGATTAGGCGACTTCAAAGAGCATCTCCCCAAATTTCTATCGGAGAAGAAAACCCCATCCCATTCCATGCCCATTCCCATTCCCATTAAGCGCTATCAGCGGCAGCAAGATGGGTGCCGTGCCCCCTTAGCTCCAGGGGGAGGAGGTCAGAGTCCCCCGCTCCCAAGAGAGCCGTATGAAAATGGCGTTTCCCATGACGAAGTGGGCCAGAGCGAGACAACGAACCGCTCGCTGATAAGCGACCAATGGCAAGGGAAGAGCGAGAGCTACAGAGCTACTACGCCACAGCAGAGTGCGATCGAGAGAGAAGCCACCGACTGCCGACTGCCACTTGAGCGGGAGAACAGGTCGAGCAACTACCTGAGGATCGGTGCGTGCGGGAGGGAAACCCATCCGACCGGATTCGAGCTGAATCGAGGTAGTGCCCGCTCTGAGCCACAGAGAGACAGTCTCAACTCGAACAGCGAAGCGATCAGTTCATCGTCGTCGTCGTCGCAATCAATCGATTTCCCACGGTTTGTCTGAAAAATAGGAAAAGAAAAGTTAAGTTCTTACTAGAAGAAGCTAGTGAAGAAGTGACCAGAATGTTGACTTTGCCCAACATTGCCGATCTGCGTTTGCAGCAGCAGATCGCCCATGAAATATACCGCCAGCAGATTATGCAACGTTTGCCGGGTAAGTTGTGGAGCAAGACTCCCTCGCCGTTTTGCCGACGGCTAATTGATTTTGTTATTTGCTTCTTGAAGATCCCCTTTGCGGTCTGCTGCCCAACTTTGCCGGACACTTTGTGGCTCCACCACCGCCGCCGCCGCCACCGCCACAGCCCTCGCTGCCCGGCGATGTCGAGGCCAAGCTGGAGAACAACGAACTGTGGCGACAGTTCCACAGCATAGGCACCGAGATGATCATCACCAAGAGTGGCAGGTTGGTACCTATCTGTTTGGCTTATCTTCTGCTGATAAGCAGCCTCCTCCTCCTCCTCCTGGGGGTTATTATCAGTCTTACGGTCGAAACGTGTCACTAACAGCCATCCATCCTCTGTGATCTCTGCTCTTTTCCCCTCTTAGACGCATGTTCCCCTCGATGCGGGTCTCTCTCAGCGGTTTGGAGGAGGAGGCCAGCTATTGCGTGCTCCTCGAGATGGTGCCCATTGGTGACTGCCGCTACAAGTTCTCCGGCTCGCAGTGGGTTCCAGCTGGAGGAGCCGAGCCCCAGAGTCCCCAGCGAATGTATCTGCATCCGGAGAGCCCGGCCACGGGCAAGCACTGGCAGTCCCAGGCCCTGCTTTTCAGCAAGGTGAAGCTGACGAACAACACGCTGGATAACAATGGTCATGTAAGTATTCTAAAATGAAATTATTCTACATTATAAAATTATATCAGGGAGATAGTAAAACTATTAAAAACATACCAAAAAGTATGCAAAAATATCTTGTAAATATTTAAATTCTTAAGCCAGTTTTGTGGGAGACTTCTTCCGATTTTCCACTCTTTTTTTACCCGAAGAAAGATAAATTACACTGATAACATTTCTGTTTTTCTGGGTTAAAATGTCAGCGACGAAACAAGGCTACATATTATTTATACAAGTGATATGTGAGATGTCTACCCAAAAAGATAAATGCACAGAGAACCTCTTTCTGTTGTTTTGGGTTAAGACGTCAGTGGAACAATATTTTACATAATATTCATAGAAGTGATGTATGACAAGGGATGCCGCAAAGATCTAGGTACAAGAATGGGAAATATAAATAGAAATAATTTACATATTATTCAGCACAAGGAAACCTTTAATTTATATCCTCCTCTTTCCCTTTCCAGATCGTCTTGGCCAGCATGCACAAGTACCAGCCCCGCCTGCATGTCATACGCACCTCCGACCTGGGCCAGATCCCCTGGGCTCCCCAGCAGGCCTTTGTGTTCCCAGAGACGGAGTTTATCGCCGTTACGGCTTATCAGGTGTGTACCAATCCCACATCTTCGCCATCCATAAAGAGCGTTGTGATAACCAACTAATCCCCCCCGTCTTTGCCTTTGCAGAATGACCGCATAACCAAGCTGAAGATCGACAACAATCCCTTTGCCAAGGGATTCCGTGAGTCGGGTCAGTCGCGATGCAAGCGGAAGATCGGTGATTCGCCTCCCCCAGCCTGCCAGCCAGAGGAGGAGCCCTTGGAGTCGCCGTTGGCCAAGCGGTTGAGACTCGTAGAAGAGTTGCCGCCGCAGCATCATCTGCAGAATCGGAATCATGTGCAGCATCGCTATCTTCTGGATACCCTGGAGGCCAATTTCTATGTGCCAGCGCCACCACTGCCGCCACCACAGCCGCAGTCCGCCTTTGAGTATGCCAGGCACATTGCCGGCTATCCAAGTTGGGCCTACACACCGCCATCGCCAGCCTCTTCAGTCTCCTCGGCGTCCTCGGCGGGCTCCACCAGCGGCGAGTCCGCTGCCGAGGCCGATGCCGACACCTTTGTGGATGTGGTGAGCACAACGGCTGCTCCCAGCGATGCTGCAGTGCCGGCAGCGCCTGCCAAGCCCAAGCGGAGCAGCTTCAGCATCTCGGACATATTGGGAAGCAGCGTGTCCATTTAGCGCGAGCGATGTGCTCCCATTTGGAGATCGGCAACGCTGCCTTGTACATTTAATTAGCGTTTAGTTGCCATAGTGTAGAGTGTCTAAGCTGAATTGTGATATTTTGCAGTTAATTAGGATTTCCAGGTATTTCTCTGCCATCAGTATTTATCGTATTTATTATGCAATTTTAATTGTTCGCATGATTTCGTAATGGATTTATTGTCTCTGGCATTTCATAAATGCGCGGCATAAATAAAATATATGTTCAAATGTATTCATTCACTCGTGGAATTTGAGGAACTTGGAGTGGGTCCAGACAGAGAGATTCCCCCGATCTGTGCTGCTTCCCACACTGACTGCCTGCCCATTGAATCCTGTTCCAGCAATTTGTGCGTTGCATGCTTCCATTTGCCTGCCTGTCGTCGTCGCCGAATACATAATTCGGACTTGCGAGTCGCTTGAGGTTGGGGTTTCGGTTTCGGTTTCGATTTCATATCTCTGCGCATGCGAGGCATATGAAAACCAGTTCCTGTGTCCAGTGCCGCCACACAAAAACCCCAATCTCCACCTTCCACCTCTCTCGAGAGCATAAGAACCAAAGCAGCAACCGGCAACCGGCAGGCAACAACATGGACATGGGCTTATCAGCAGATCAGAGCGAGCCGCATCTTAAACGCTGGCGCCGGCGCCAAGTTAAATGCGCTGATTGAGCGCCACGATCCTGGGGAGCCAGGTTCCAAGTCCCCAAACCCCATCCCCATCCCCATCCACGTGTAATTGATGTTTTCACATTGTAGTTGTTAGCGAAACTGTGGCCATTTACATGCAATTGTCCGGCTGTCCCATCACACATCTCCTCGCTCTCTCTCTCTCTGAATGCCCAGGCGGAAACGAGGCGGCGCTCCTTTGATGCTGCTGCACTCCAGCCAGTGGCAAGTGTTTGCCCCCGAAAGAGAGTCCGACTAGATGATTGGCCAACATCGACGACGACGGTGGCATTTGGCTTCAGCTCGCGTTAAGAAACAATTGTTAAGGAGCCCCAATCGAACCCCAATCCCGCAGTACCCACACACGTAGCCGCAACCTGTTTCGGCGGCCCATTCATGTTGCCGCTGGAAGTGTTTATGGGCTCCACATTAGCCACACTGCATATTCATGTTAAACGTCGCCAAAAGACTAACGACAACGTTTGGGTCCATTGTGTTGTTGCCGCTGCCGCTGCCGTTCGCCAGTAAATTTATTGAATTCTCATTTGGGGGGGCCAGCAGCATCCGCCGCCGCGAGAGAAAGAGAATCCCTACTTGGAGGAGCCTCCGCCAGAGTCACAGCCAGAGCTAACGTTCGCATGTCAGCGGCAAATGAGCTCCGCGACCCAAGCTCACTCGGCAAGATCTGCCAGCTGAGATAAGCTCCAGGTTCCCCTCGGCGGGCATGTGTAATTTCCTTGGAAATTAATGTTGCCGCGGCCGAAATCAAAGTCACGGGCAACATATTTCGCTGGCGACAATTTTATCGGCAGCACAATGAAATCATTTGGTGGCCCCATCGACGACGCTGGCGATATTATGTCTTTCCCCAAGTTTGACAGCCCCAAAATACTCACATACATATGCTTGGCGCTCGCTCTTAATGCTAGGAGGAGGAGGAGGCTCGTTCAGTCCTTTATTGCAAGTCCAGCTTACAGAGTTAACAGATAATCCATCGCTGGTAGTGGTAATAGAAGTAGCTAGTCCGCGTAACGATTACAAATCATCTAGTAGATCCTGTCGCCTGTGCGTACATGTTGGCGACGGGCCCAGTGGTTGGGATTCTTAAACTCCACCAGGCGGGTCAAGTCAAAGCCAGCCGGCACTATGGTCGGCTTCTTGGCTCCATTCAATAATGGAGTTTCCTTGGGTGGCGCCTGCATTGCCAAGTTCTTAAAGGGCGACACGTACTCCACCTCAGCGGGCATCACCCTTTTGTTGGGACCCAAAGTGACCTGGAATAGGAAGAAAGACTTGCTTAAAGAGATAACTCCCTGAGAGTGAGACCCTTACTTTAGCTGGTTTCTCCACAGGCTTGGCAATAGGATCCACTTGCTTTTTAGATGTCACATCGGCTAAATCCTGGCTGAAGTAGGCATCCAGGGCCGACGAAAACTCGCGCAGGGGCGAACGCTTGGTCTCATTGAACTTCTGCTGCCGTTCAACCCAGATTTCGGTGAAGGCGTGCTTATGCTTGACCTCCGCCTTGGAATCAGAGTCCAGGTATTCCTTTAGACGCCGTTGCGATGCGTCCAGGTCGAAGAGCTCATCGCTGGGCATCTGTTTGGAGGAGAGTTCCGGCACCTTCCTCGGGCAAATGGGCATGGGCTCCTCCGTGGTATTTAGCGGCGAGACCCCAAACTTCTTGAGCGCCTTGAAGCGTTCCATCTGCGGCTGAGTATCATTATTGGTGGATACGCCACCGCAAGCGGACGAGTCGCTGGAAAACTCGCTCACTTGATCGCTAGATTTCGGCTTTGAAATGCCAAACAAGGCATTGGGGGCCGTCTCCTTGGAGGCCTGCGGCTGCGGCTCGATCTGCGGCGGAATTATGCTAGTAATGCGTGGTGCTAGAAGTCTACTTGCACTTACCGAATACTCATCCTCCAATGAAACCGAAGTCTCATGCTCAGACTCGAAGCCCGTGGCGCTGTCGCAGTCGCTGGAAAGCGACGACTTCCAGGATGCGCTCAGTTCACGATGATCGGAGAGCTCGCTGTTGTTGAACGAGTGAAAGGAGTCACTATCCTCGTTATCAAAAGCACCATCAGGAGAATCGCTCATTTTGGTTCAGTTTGCACTTATTTTTATTATTTATTTCTGAAAATTATTTTGTGGCGCAAAAGTCCAATTGTGCAGGGATGGCAACTCGATCGAATTGTTTTTTTTTTTTTATCTTTCAAAGCTGTGTTCTAATGTGTTTCCACTTCCTTAGCGTTTGCATTTACGGCAAACTTAAAAAACAAATATCACTGATTACAACAATAAAAAATTTTAGGCTTACTAATTTGTGTTGTTTTTCATTTATCGCTGTAATTAATCCAAATTAAATGTGTTTCTACAAATAAAATTAAGTTGTGGTGGTTTTTTAGAGATTTTAATAACTTTGAATACAAACAATTTTGCGTTTAGGGCCGGGAATTAATTTGTAATTTATATATTAACAAATAAAGTTTATATATTTAATCTCTTGCCAATAAATATCGATAGAAAATTGAAGCTCCTACTAGTGTAAGCACGTCAAAAATGCGCTTCAACTAGTGCAATCGATTGAATTGGCAGCCCCTGCGGAAGCTCCGTTATTAAATGGCGCGTAGTTATTTCGCATTTGATTTTGTGGTTTGTCTACGGGGACAACACAAGTATGCAAATAGTTAGCCAGAGACAATGCTGCTGCATTTTGCACTCAATAGACTTGTAAACAAAGCATAGACAATGCCAAAAGGTTCTCTGCAAAGGATGCGTACTTGACGACGGCCATTGTGCTCCGGTTTTAATTGTTCCCCTTTCGAGTATTTTCCAAACTGATCCCCAGATTTGCCTATATGATCATCATATATGCATGGCAGGGATGCACCTTCCCATGGCACTATTGTAGCACTGTAGTGGACCTGCTTATGTGGGTGATTTTCATTATCCTCTAATTGTTTGTGCCATTGTTCACGCGATAGGTTTGAGAAATTACACGCTTTGTTAATTGTGCCAGCCCAAAAAGGGACGCCGGAACGGTGGTTCCTCACATGACCACCACGGGGACTAGCCCTAGCCCTCATGTGAGCCCATTTGCATAAACTGCTTTTACGGCCCTTTGTTGCCCGCCTCGGCTCTGGCGGTGGTGGTGGTGGGTTTGTGTTCTGCTCTAGTTTAAAACCCCAGCTTAGCCGCAAACACTTGAGCTGGGCAGAGCAGGGCAGGGCAGGAATGGCCGGCGCAGGTCGATTCTGGGCCGGTGCATCCGCTTTTATGGCTTGGCCCCGGCGACACGGAAACCTTTCTTTGCCACGCTTTGTTGCATTCTCCTCGCGACCAATATATTTGCATTGGCCAACAATAAAAACTCAAGTACCGGGCCATTGTTGCCATCTTGTTTGGCTAACGCCGGGCGCAGCCTGAACCGAAGCTCGGAAATGGGCTCAGACGAAGCAAAGGATGCCTGGTATTGGTAATCTCCGGTATGTTAAATCCCTCAAATGAATTCTCTTAGGAAAATGTAGTTTTAGTATGTGGAAATACATATATAAAACTATATTTATAAATTTTCTTTTATACAAGACAGATCTTAATGTAACTTATATAATTTTTACTCCCGAATCAAGTTTCAAAGTGGCAGCCACGCGTGCGCTGCCTAAAATGCTTTTCCCACTCATTAACGCCGTCAGTTGCAGCCCTACCCCTCATTCCCCCCTCTTCTAATAACTAATTAACTTTCGTTTAGGAAGCAATTTTCCCCTTTTATTTTTACTTTTTTTGGTTCCCCAAAATTCGTGTTTACACAACAGAAATGCTGCTCGACAAAGTGTATCTAATTTCATAAAATAACAACAGAAAAAAGAGGCAACTTGCAGCGGCAGCAACAAATGTGGCAGCGTAAAAAGCAACAGCCATAGTGCATTAATTATCCGGAGAGACCTGCGACATCTGCCGCGGATGGAAGAGGAGTCGGGGAGTGGATCTACGGAGGAGGATCCGAGGAGTATGGCCATTTAATGAGGCATTCATTGCACTCACAACCTTGCGCTGTCAACACACGCACTCGCACACACACGGCCGACATCTGTCACCCGTTCTAGCCCCGGAATGGTATGGGTATGGGGGATATGGTTATGGTATGGGATAGCAGTCTCAATCCCCTATAAAACCGCAGGCCTCCGGATCGGAACCGATACCCAGAGACACCCAAAGAGACAGCCAAACAAAACGGCAACTATTTCAAATCGATTTGGTGCACTGATAAAATCACCTATAGATTGGTTAATAGATTATTTTTTATTAAAATTTGGTGTTTTAAAAATATATTTTTAAAGATGTACAATGAATGTATAGCATTAATAATTTATTAAGACTGGTGCATTAACTTGTAGGTTCTTAATAAATTTATCAATCCACAAGAAACATTTATTTGTTGTTTGTTAATACACTAAGCTCGATAAGGTTTAATATGATTATATTATATTGTAAAATACTTATATTATATTGTAATAAACTTCTATCTTTAAGTATCCCTCTTCGATATCTTACCAATTTCTATCGATTTATATAATATTAATAATTTTTTAAAACTGTTGCATTACATTTTACGATTTTAATACATTAATTAATGCACAATAAACATTTAATTGTTATTTAGTAATTTACTAATCTCGATAATGATTAATATGCTTATTTTATATTGCAAAATACTATGTAGATTTTTATATTCATGTACCTTCTTCAATATCTTATCGATTTCCACCGATTTATATATTATAACTAATATCTGCTTCTACGTTCTTAATAAATTTATGAATGCACAAGAAATATTTATTTGTTATTTAGTAATTTATTAAGCTCGATAAGGTTAAAAATTATTTATTTATATTATTATACTATGTAGATTTCTATCTTCAAGCACTATTCTACTATTTCCAACCAATTTCCACCGATTTATATGGTTTTCAGAGAGCTACTTTCGTTGCAGTGTGGTAAATTGATTCGAGCGTGTTTGTTTTTCCGATTGCTGGGCGGGCAGCGGCGTCTGCACCGCCCCTGGACATCCCCTGCAGCCATGTTGCCAGCCATCAGGGGCCATCAAGGGCCGACGGGAACGAGACGTGGGTGGTGACGCATGTCATCGTAAACTTCATCATTGGCTCCGTTCCTTCGGCCAATTTGTGGCAGCTCCTCGCCGACTTACATAACGAATCGTCTATTTTCTTTGGCTTCGTCTCAGTCTCTGCCCATTTCATAAATATCCAAGGGTTCCAGTTGCAGTAGGAGAGTCTCTGGGTCTCTGGGGTAGCATCCGAGATCGGAGATGCGAGGGCTGCAACCGAATTTCATGCCTTGTCGAGCTATTTAATTGCAAACAAATTATGTTCTAGCCAGTCGCATCTCTGTGTGGCTAATGGATGCGGATGCTGTTGCTGTGGCCCTCTGATGATGTTGTCGAAACCCGAACGTTTATCTTGTAAATTGGTTGGGATTAATGTCTGGCGGAAGTTGTGATTTCCAGCCCCCAGATCGGCCAATGATAGAGGCAGGTCTTCTCTTCCTTTCTTCCTCTCTGAGATGTTCATTTACCTACAGCATCGGGTGGGCGTTCAGGCTTTGAAGGCCGATCGCAGCAGGAGGATATATATGGTATATGTATATCTCTCTGTAGTAATCCCAGATCTGTAGAGATTCCCAGTGAACTAAAACCAATTGATTCGCTTACTTTAGTGTAACTTTAATGGCTTAACATTTAGTTTGGCTTAGTAACTAATCAGGCTATGATCTGTAGTTTATAATATCAAGATGAGTACAGCGAGCTTAAGAAAAACATCATCTAAAATCATGAATAAGGTAGCATCTGAAATTATAAAATACCGAAATCTTGCAGGTGAATTTTTATATATTCTTCAGAAAACATATATAATTTAAGGCTTCTATTGTATTTCTTTAATTTTCTTTCATTATTAATTCCGATTCATTTCCATTTTGATTTCGAAAACCTATTCATGATTCCATTGAATAGTTTATCTCATTTTTCCTTAAGCTAAAATCTCCCTGGTCTCCCCTAACTTCCTCCTCCCAGAATGGCAGATATGCTGAAGCCCTTGCTCCTGGTAGACGGTTCACCCGGTGGCTGTTCCTGCGAGGATTGCTCCACTGTCGTCGTCGTTGTCGTCGTTTCACTGCCCACATCCAGTTCAAGGTCATCGGCACCAGACTCATCCGAGTTGGGATCCAAGCCAGAGAGGCCAGGAGGCAGGTTCAGGCCAGGATGTGGTCCGAGAATAGCGGCAGGGGGATAGAGAGATGTTGCGGGGAGACCTGCTCCTCCACCTGGTCCGTACTCGTGGGGTGGGCGCCCGAAGTAGGTGCAGGCCAGATCCACCAGTGAAGGTCTCAGCAGACTCTGCATATTCTGCTGAAAGTGCTGGATGAAAACGCTAGAGGCACTCCGCGCCTGGAGGGGATGGTGGGACTGGAGATGGAGCTGGGAAGGCTGAGACGGCGGCGGCGGCGGTGGCGGGGAGCCCAGGCCCAAGGAGCTGGCGCCAGGCGCCGACTGATCGTCCAGCGATGACGATAAGGAGCAGGCGGAGCCATTTGATCTCAGTCGCTTAATTTGCGGACCATCGGGATTTGGATTTGGGTTCGGATTCAGATTCAGGTTCGCTGCCTCACTGCCCTTCGCTGGCGACATGTCAGACTCGGATTGGGAGTGCGACAGCGACTGATCTTGATCCTCGCCGGTTGGCGATGAAGACATCTTGCGCTTGCAACGCGACTGTCCCGTTTCGCGGAAGCCCTTGGCAAACGGATTGTTGTCGATCTTCAGCTTGGTGATGCGATCGTTCTGCGGAAGAGAGGACAAGATGAGGGAAATGACGATGAAATAAGACTATGATGATGGACAGCACAATCTTGGGCAACTACAGGGAAAGAAAATCTAAGCACTATGCAGATTATTTCATTTAAGAAATACCTTAATTATATACTTTATATTTTAAATAGAATTTAAATGCAAATGTTATGTTCTTTTATGTTATCTATATTGCCTCCTTAGTTGTCAGTTATATTAAGTTCAGCTTTATTTTTCTCTCTGTATGGGTGTCCAGTAGCCGGCGTGTTAAGTAACATGGCCACTTGACACCGCCTTTGGGCCGCTGCAGTCTCAGTTCCCCTGGCCACTCGAGATGACTTGACAACTCTCTGTGATCTCGGACGATCTCGAGGCAATCTTGCTAATTAGAGGCAGACTGGCGTCGGCTGGATGTCAATGGGCCCAGACCTAGACAAAAACACAGCGAGGCGCTCAAATTTACAAGGATGTGGCTATCCAACTTCCTAAAACAACAATCCGACCCGCTGACTTTCTGCCTGCCCAGCCTCATCCTCATCACTTTTCGGTTCCCACTCCACCACTGCCCTTAGGAGCAGATCCCGAAGGCGTTCCATGCTAATTCCAGCCGCTGACCAAGCAACCCACGGCGTGAGCGATCGCCGCTCGTTTGCCCAAAATTAACCAATTAGTGTGATCGGTCCCAGTTCAGGGTCTCCTCAGACTTTGCTCAATGAATTGGCAAAAAAACGGAGTAGTAAGTACGAACTGCAAGGGAGATCAGGGCTAGCTACGAGGACACCAGCTACGAATACCCTTGGGGAGCTAATTTTGTGAGAGATTTCAACCATTAGGGGAGTTTGGGTTTAATCAGTAATTAATTCTTTGAAGTTTTCTATACATTCTATATTTCCGATTTAAAGTGGGAAAAATTATATATATCTTTTAAAAGGTTTTATTTTAATTTATAATATTATTTAAGACTTCCTTATACTAAAATGGGTTACAATATTATGAAAGGATATTTTATATCAAAGATTGGTCTTCGCTTCTAATATAAAAGTATGTTTT
>JAEIIH010025273.1:0-11476 GCA_018904745.1 Drosophila orosa
TTGACTTAACGGATACCCAATTCCGTTGGCATTTCCTGTTCAGCCTGCATATGAAAATCGTCAGCCGTTATTTAAGACACACAAAAGGATATCTCACCTTTGAGAATTAAAATTAATGTGCTTATCATATGAAAGCGATAGCTCTTTTTGTGCAAGAGCACTCTGCATGTGTCCATTAACGAATTGCCATAAAAAAATACGAGAGAAATCCCATCTGGAAGCGCAAATAAATTGCATGCTAAAGTAAATGGAATAAATTTCCTTTTTAGAATTCTTGACGTATATAGTATATGTGGACTAATCTAAACGCTGCCAAATGGTTCGGATGTGGAATTTTCTTTTAATATTTATTTCAATTAAGCTACTAAACGACTCACTTAAAATGCAAATTGCATTGCACATTTACATACAGATTTGTCTACAAAAGCAATTGCAATTTCTGAGCTGCAAACAATTTCACACACACCGCCGAGTAGCTGGGGCGGCAGGAGTGCAAACAAAACTCTTTTCATAAATTCAAAATATGTGCGCACATTTTTAATAATTTACGGCGACTAATAAAAAATTTCCAGCTCACACACACACACACACACGCGCAGAAGAATGAAAAGCGCAAAAGCACCCACAAAGGGAAAAAGAACCAATAAAAAATGGCGGGAAATTGCAGAAGCGGGGAATATATTTGGGTAAATAAATACACATGCATGCATAAAAGGCGAATGCAGAGTGCAAAGGCACTGCAGGAAGCCGAAAGACAATAAAGAGATGCAAGGGGAAATTCTTTGGCTTGCATGCGCCGAATTTCCCATATTACACACGCACAACACAAACATCAATTGGATCTGCCGTGCATGTAGTATATGCCATATGTGTTTGTATCTGGACGTGTGTGCGTGTTAAGGGCAATGCCTGACATTTCTGATTTTGTAATTAAATGCGTAAGCGTGGGAAAGGGTGGACCAGTTGCAAAAATTTACCATGCTTTCCTACATACTTATACCTAGATACTATTTAAATACGTTACTACTTACTAGTTACTAGGAAATCCCATAAAGTAACAAAGTTTATTGAGGGTACGCTACAAATACAAATTCTCTAAATTATCACCGCTTGCTTAAATTCACCCTTTTAGTTATTAAAACTAATTTTTGGGTGATTCCTATGACACGTGCCAAATATTATCTATTTAAGTGACAGCAGTTCAACAGGTTGTATGAGTTATATGCGTTGTAAAACTCGCGTAATACGTATACGTAAACTTACAAAACTGCGTGCTAAGCTAAAACAAACACATACAAAATAGACTTGATTTAGGCAACAATTTTTGCAAAGTAAAATACAAAAAAATTACCTTACTAAGCCTATTATTTCTAAAAAATCTAATTTTTGTAAGCTACTATTTTCATATAACATATTAGCCCTGAAATAGATTTAAAAATAATAAATATAAAATATATCATACAGCAAATTCTCATCAGTTATAGGTCCGCTTCCAACAAACACTATAAAATAAATTTTTTTATATATTCCTGAAGAAAGTTAAGGTCCACTCTGAACCTATGCGTGTGTGTGCTCTTGCCTTTGTGCGTGTGCCCGTGCGTGATTGTGACGGTGCCTAAGCAATTGTCAATTTGTGTTAAATGCGCGCAATTAAACGGTAAATGGCACACGGATAGGAACAGTCACAGACACAGCCACACGCGGAGAAGAGACCGAACTTGCGACACTTTAGGCATAATGGCGGCACATTAACCCAAGTCAGTTAAGGCTTTAGCATATATGCTAATCGACACGGAAAATAAAAGACAGATTAGGTCGACCGAGTGAAATGTCAAGTTGCCCGTAAAGCGATTGATGAGGCAATCCAATCCAATGCCATATCCAAACTCAGCACTTTCCAACTCTAGTAGCTGCCATCAAATTCTCGCTTATTAATTTCCGGAAACTTTCTCTCTGCCTTTGCCGTAGACTTTTGGGTCCTTTTGCGGTCCACCACACCAGCACCACAAAGGCAAACAAACACCCATTCCAGCCCCTTTTAGATAGACATGTGTAAGCGCGCCGCCCCTTCGGCTGGATTTCATTATTTACAAGTTTTTGTTTATTGTCAAGTCTCGGCTTTCATTAAAAAGGGTTTTAAGGCTTGTCAACAGACGCCTTCATCGCCATCTCCGCCCAAATCCGGCCGCCCCTTCCTCTGTCTCAGTGTGTGCTTAACGAGCCAAAGTTTTCAACTTAAATTTTAGTTATGAATTTTATTAGGCCCACCCTGGGGAGGAACGAACGACCACCGTCTCCGCTCGTGTTTAATTATAGTCTGCGGCTAACCCGAGGATTCCAACTTAATTAATTAATATGCATTTGATTCCTGCAGCGACCAGCCTGTCCAACTTGTGCGAGGAGAAGCAGTTCCACTGCTCCTCCGGCGAGTGTATCCCCATACGGTTCGTGTGCGACGGCGACTCGGATTGCCGGGACCATAGCGACGAGCGACTGGAGCAGTGCAAGTTCACAGGTGAGTACACTACGAGAAAATAGTAGTAGTGCTCTTTTTAATAACAGTACTTATTATAATATTTAAGTAAGGGGAAGGTGAATAGAATATATATTTATTAAACGTTGTTTCCATGGTTATTTGACGCTACAAAAGCCTTTTTAAATGATTTTTCAATTGGAAAACTAGTTTTACATCCTTAAATTTTTTTTACTTTTATTTAAAATAAAGTTTCTCTCCTTTCCTAGTATTAAGCAGTCTCTTGTTAATCTATAAAATCAATCTATCTTCAACATCTTCCATTTCTGGCCTTAAAAAATAATAATTAAAGCAAAAGCAACTATATAGTTGTCATATGACAGCATTTGTATTGAATTTTCCAAAATTCCTGCTGACTCAGAGATCCTCTTGTAGCTTACTTCACTTGTACCAATAAATAATGTGAAATTCCCATGCTCTGCTTTGGCTCTTCAAGGCTCTACCTTCCCAATTCCCATTTCTTTTCAATTTTTATCTTTCCGGCTTTGATTAGGCCTTCACTTCAGCTGTTGTCTTATTCAAATACACTCGAAAGGTTGCACAAAAACCTCACACTTGAAAGAAATCAACAGCAACAGCCACAGAATGTATTTTCAGGACTCCTTTTTTGTTGCTGTATATTTGCAGAAGCCTTTTAAAGGAAACTTTTGCTAGCGCCATTTTTTTTTTTGCTACTCCTTAGTGCTGGTGGTGTTGTTTTTTATTTATTTATTTTTTTGTATGTACCAGTGTATGTGTGTGTGTGTATGTGGTGGCCATGGCCAAGAGCAGGAGATCTACAAAGTCAAGCGCTGGCTACAGAATTGAGTTTGGTATTGGGATTTACGGCGGAGGCAGGACGAGGTCCCAGGTCCCAGCTGTTGCCTGCGAGAACTACGTGCGCTCCCGCTCTAATCTGTTGTCAGTCATTTGTAGTTTTTCAATTTGGAAATGTCACAGAACTAACCATTTACTTGGTCGCTCGGCCAAAGCCCTCTGCGTGTGCTGTTTGCTTTCGTATTGGTTTTGGTGTTTCTGCCATTTGTTTGGCTTCGCTGTTGGGTAAGTAACAACTGGCTGTTTATTTAGTGTCATGTAGGCAGGACTCGAAATTCACAAAAACCCCTGCTACTCCGCCGCACTCCGGCTCCTGCAGCTGAATTTATTTTCGTTAAATTTGTAAATTCCCTCTATTTCTTTTATTAGGCTCTGCATTTAATTTAAGTTCGGTTAGCAGACCAGTCTGTTTCCAAACACGGTTCGTTGAGCTCGCTTGCCAGGCATTTCCGAACAGCAGTCAGCGTTGCCTACTTTCAGGCAGCAGTGCTTAAAACACTGCCAGCCGTAAATATTGGACATGTTGTGGCGTCTGTTAAGTCTTTAAGCACAGCACCGAGCAGAGCCGCAATTATATTATATGTATATAGTATATAAACCGTATGAGATAGAGGGACTTAAGTTAAGCACCGCCTGGTACTGGTGAATTACCAAGACCCAGAGCCCAAGTCGAGTGAAGTCTCTGCAAGCAAGTCAAGTGCAATCCAACTAAGCCATTGCATCATGCTAACCTAGACTTGGCTTGGACCATGGATAAACTGGTTCGGAAGTGCTCAAAACTGATTGGCTTTAATCGCTCAAAGAGCAAAAGCTCAATGGAACTATATTGGATTACAATTTAAACAAAACACTTTGAGTGCCACTAGTTGTTCTACTATCAATATTAAATTTGGGATAAGTAAAGCAATTTGGGCTAGGAAAAGGTTAGAAACTATAATACATGTTTATTAAAGATTTCAGGAAAAATAAGAATGCGTAGTGGCAAAGTGATTCTTAGTATTAAAAAGGTTCATAATTTATCTTTTACTAATTTTGTAATGTAACAAAAGGGTTTGAATTGCTGTTAATATTTTTAATTTTTATTTATATCACTCTAAATAGTAGAACTAATATTCTAAACATTATAAACATAATAAAAATTCAAGTAAAATCTTGAGGTTGAATTAATCAGCAAAATTAGTATTAATAAGATTTCTGGTATGGAAAGTTATGCTTGATTATCGCTATAGATTAGGTATGTATATCAAGAGGAAAATTCACCTTAAAGTATCAATGTTTATATTGGCTTCCATCACAATTACCGATACAGTTTCTATACATCGATATTTGCTGCTATCCACGTCTTGATTTATGTGGATTAAATGCCAGCCGGCTAGACCTTGAATCAGCAAGGAGCATATCTAGCGAATTTGTATATCTTATGTACTCTATATTTGAATATTTTAAACTGATTTCATAAAATAAATTCATAGGAATCACGTTTAATAAGAACTGATTTCATTTCTGCTTAATAAACTTGTAAATATCTATGAAAATAAGCTAATGACGGCGGATATAGTCGGGGTTTTTCGTTGTTTTATCTTCTTAAACTTTGCTCTAATCTGAAGCTTAAAATTGCGCCTCAAAAAGTGGATTGAGTACAGCCAGACCGTGAGTGTGGTTCTACATAATTAAAGTTCTTCTTCTCCACATTGAGGAAATGCGGTTCAAACTTGACCCACAATCGAGATGAAAAAGAGAACTAAAACCGAAGCAGATTAAGCCGGATCTCCAGTAGAAAAAAATAGACTTAGTTGGGCTCTTATCAGCGCCACTTCAGTCTAGTAAGTCGTCGCCTGCGATTAATTAGACGCCACTTATAGCACTCGAGATTATTTATTATGGGCTGTTCGATTGGCAAGAGGGTCATGGGGGTTTCGTGTTTTGTTTTTCCCCATTTTTAGTTGCTTTGACAAATCGCCGACTAATTGCGCACAAATTGTAGCCCTCAATTGGACGGATTTCGGGAGGATTTAAAATGAGTCAAAGCCGAGTGAGTGAGTGAGTCTGACACGGAGTGAGCACCAAGTGAGTGAGCTCCGGAGTGCGCACGCCGAGTGGAACTCTTATCAGTCCGACTGTAAGCTTCTGCTCGGTGGAGTCTGCCAAGTGGGGATGGCACCACATCTCGCCAGATGAAACGAGGACCAAACTCTGAACTCAGTCTGCGTCGAGCTCTGCAAAGCAACGGACGTGTATGCCAGGATAACGGAGACTTTAGGACTCCGAGGCGGCAAAAAATAAATAATTTCGTATAGAAATCAAATTGTGAGAAATTTACAAAGTGTTTTAGACAAGGTGTTTAAATACAAAGTGTTTGAATAAAAAGTGTTGTCTCGAAGAGTTGTTAAATTAAAAATTGTAAAATATATAGCAAATATTTTAGAGATTGTTTAACCAAAATTTATAAAATATTTCTGCTAAAAAGAGTAAACCGAACAGCTGTTATCGGCCAGCAAAAATCAATGGCAAGGCCAAAATGGGCCGTCAAACGTTGGCAGACGAACTAAAAACACTTTACTGGCGTCGCTTTGGCGGTAACATCAAAAGGCAGCAGCGCCAGCAGCTTTTCCCTTAAAAACGGAAGCTTTCCACGGACTTAGTGTGTGTGTGCTTGTTTTCCTTTTTCCGCTTTTTATGTTTTTCTTTTCACGCTTCTGCGCGCCACTTTTTATTACATTTTCATTTAGCTCTTTTGACGCTCTTACAAACGCTCTTACAGCCGCTAAGATAATTTGGTTGTGATTTTGCAAACATTAGGCTTTTGTTTTGAATCGGATTACTGAACTTGACATTAAAACCAAGCCCTGAGATACAATTCTGAATCTTAAATTGCATTAAAAATCCCTGTTAATATGTACACTTTTCCCTCTTCCGCTCTGCTGCGGTTTAAGCCGCGATAATTGTTATTTATATATTTTTATTATATTTCATTTTAAATTCTCTCGCGTGTGAAAATTTGTGAGCGTCATAATTCCCGTTGACATGTCAAAGTGCAAAATTGCAATTAAATGTAAACACTCAACGGCGGCTTAACTCTCAACTCCCTTGAAAAATAATTTTCCATGTCCGCGGATTATGTGAAGATAATACGAGAGAGCGCATTAATAATTATTCAAAATAAAAAATCACACAGGCAGGCATTGAAAAAGTGGCTTAATTAAAGCATAAAATGTGTGGGGAAATGGTGAAAACGTGAGAAATAAACAAATATCTCAATATGCAGTGCAAACAATGAAGGCAATAAATAAAATATAATTAAGTATTTAACAATATATAAATGCCAAGCTTGTAAAGAAAAAAAGCATTATGTTCGATGGCTTGGAAGGCTCAACACAAAAAAATTAATAAAACACAAACTGTTTAAATTTGAAAAACCAATATATTTCTATAAAAAAAAAAATATAATTCAAATGAAAATCAAAATATATTCAATTGCACAAATTAACTCAAAGACAAATGCTGGCTCAACTATATTCCTAGATTGAATTATAGTGAAATTAGCCATTAATAAATAATATATAACCTGCACATAAATTCAATTTAAACGCCTGAAATACAAGTCAAACCGATGAAACACCAATTAAACTGACATTTTCCCCGGACATAAATTTTCATATTGTTTATGAGCGGAAAACTGTTGCCTACTTTTGAGTTACTGCCACTGCTGCAGGCCGTTCTCCTCTGACGTTATGATGATATTTCCGTCTGCCATTTTTGCTGCTGGCCAACCGACAGACCACTTGACTGCCATTTAAAATAATTATGATTACATACTCGCAGTGCAAACATTCGCGCGACAGCTACAAACCCGAATAAACAGCAGTTTAATTTAATAATTCAGCCGAGCACTTTGGCCAGAACATTATCACCTACGACCGCCGTCGAGTGTCAGAGTTTCGAAGAACCGACATGGGACCAATACGCAGCAGCATCCTGGGCTGCTCCTTCCTGCTTCTCGTCACAGGATTAGTGCCGCTACAGGCAGCCGGTGGCACCTTACTCACTCTACAACGGGCATTGGGTGAGTGGGCGGGGGCGTGGGCCTTGCCTGATAATTCCAAGCAAATCAGATTAGTAACAAGATGATGATAAGAAAGCCGCTTAGTCTCATTTATTTAGCTAAATGGGGTTTATTTATATTCATATACCATCAATATACATTTATATATAAACTATTCAAGCTTTATTTATAATACTTTTGGTTTACTTTATGTTATTAAATTACTAAAGACCTAAAATCAACTTCCAATTAGTTTCAGTTTGAAATATATCTCTGTTTTCTTATTGTTTGTATGCTCACGTCACCCAGTAACTCTCAAAAGATGAATGAATTAATATATGTATTCATTTTTATCACATTTGCATTCCATTCAAGTTCAAGGACTACTTGAAACAATCGCTCCTCTCAGAGATAAGACTGTATTTCTTAATGGGTAATTCCCTTGTATTATTAAAAGAATTTATATACTTATGTATGGCTTTATTTGCTGCTTGCAGAACCAGACCATTATCAATTAGTAGGCTTCACATTTTTCAGTATTCTATTATCTGGAAATTGTTTACACAAACATCTAAAGGAAATTATACCCTGGCCAAGTATTTTGATAACAAATAAGAAAAATACCCGGGCACCCATTAAGCGCTACGAAGCGAAGTTCAATTTACTGTTATTGCCTGTACTAAGTATTCCGAGAGTGGGTGTTATCTTTTATGCATGGGCGTGGCTGTGGCAGTGGCTGTGGCTGTGGGTGTGGGATGTGGGCTGCTGGATAAACCCAATTCGAGTTCCACTGAGATGACAAAAAAATAATGCCTATCGACAGGCCAAAGCGGAGAAGTCAGTAAATAAATAAATAACTTATAGGCAACTAAACTGAGGATGGCCATTAACAACAGGGACAGAGAGAATGAGAGAAAGAGAGCTGATCCAAGACATCCAGGCTGCTGGCAGCGTTAAGTGCCTTGCCGCGACGCGTTGCTTATACGCCGCGTTACCCATACGCCGCGTTACCCATACGCCACGTTGCCCATACGCCGCGTAAACAACAAGAGACAAAGGACAAAATACGCCAGTGAGAAACGCTTGCAGACTTTTAAGAAGCTTGTACAGCATGTGGTGTAGATGGCTATATACACACACTGTTGCCACATATATGTTATATGTATATATATATCGGTCATGGGTATGTTAGTGTTCAATATCGAGGGCATAAATATTCATGCAGCACATTTGGAAAAAGCAGACAGCTGATAAGCCCGCCGCCACTCGCCTCGAAGAATGTGAAAAATCTAAAAAGGGAAGAAAAAGAACGCTCTTATGGCACATCTATATATATGTGTATTTGCCTTCTTGCTGGATTTTGCGAGCTGACTGCAGACCTAAGATAACTCCAGTCACATACACAGACTCACACACATATCCTTGGCCTTGTTCCATTCCATCCTTAGACCTTAGCCCCGACTTGTCCTGCCTTTCCCCCGAAACCTATAAATTATGTATGCCGCACATTTTTAAGCGCAGCAATCCATCGAAGTTGCTCGATCCTTAGTTCGCCAGGAATTCACAGAAATGGGAATTACTTTTCAAATATTTCATGGCACCAGCCACACCGCCTGGCACTCTGCGATTCAATTTGTTGGCCTTGCTTTCCCCAAAAAAAAAAAAAAAAAACAAGTTTATTTAGCATATAAATTGCTAAACATTTAAAGTGCAATTTAAACCGACTTTCGCGGCCATTTGTTGCACTGCCTCTGTCCTCCCCGATTCAGCAACAGTTGCGATATGGCAACTATATATGGAGAGAGCCAAAAAAAAGGAGGCCCGAACATAAAACTTTGCCTCATTAGAGCGCGACTCTCAATCTCTGCTCTGCGAATGATTTATGATGCATGGCATTGTCTCGTGTACCCCAGGCCAAAAACAAACCCTTAGCTGCCCCATTTCCCTGCTCCCTTTTATTTTTTATTGAAATACTTGAGGCAGAGTACAACTTCAATAAAGTGGAAAAAGGTGCCATAAACAACAAGCGGCGAGCCTTTTTTTTACGATACAGCCCGCTGTGTGTGCGGAAGACGATACTTCTCTAAACAAAGGCACAAAAAAAATAAATAAATAAAATACGGGGACGGGGCAGAAAAAGGAAAACAATTGTAAACAGTGGGAAAAAAAAAGGAAAATCCCCTTAACTGTGGCACAAAATTTTTCATTTATTTATTGAGACGAGACAGGGAGAGACAGCAAACGTAGAGGAGGGATACTCCCCGATGAGGATGAGGGTCAAAGGGAATGGGCGGCAAAGTGAAATTCACTTTCACATTTTCCTTATTCCTGTTACTTTTTTCTTCCTCCGCCGCCTTCCGCCGTTTAAATGAATCGGACAATTCAATTTATGCTCTGCCAGACAGACAAACTTCATTAGGACATCTTCCCAACCTCCCAGCTCTCAGAAATCAATGAAAACCAATATTTCATGTTGTATCTTTTCATTTTCGATTGTGTTGTTTTTATTACCTGCCCCAAAGCTATGAAAGAGAATTAAGAGAATATTCAATAAACGAAATATTAAAGAGGCTTGTGACACCCTAATTAATCGGATTGTAGTTTTCTGCAAAACATATTTAATTTATAACCATTGATGTCTTCGGCTTAAATTCCGAATTAATCTTTACATTAATTCTACAAAGTATTTTTTCCCCACAAAGGAAGTGGAAAAAAAACGAGGAGATTGGGAGAATGGCAAATATCAGAAAAGTTTTAATGCTCCAAATCGATGAATGACCGCAGAACTTTTTCCCCCATTTCCCTTGGACACTTTCCAAGTACAAGGCAACTTTTCCTAGCACTAAGCCAAGGCCTGTAAATGAGCTCGGGGAGTGGGGAGTTTTTTCCAGGGAGTTAGCTGCATTGTTACCAAAACTTTGTTGAGGTTAGTTCTCCGTGTGTCTGTCTGCATAGAAAGTTTTCGATGTATTTGCCTTGGCTTGAAGTCGGCTGACTTTGTCACTTGTGTTGCCCTCAGCATAGGTCTCGTTGCATTACCGCTTAATATACATATATTTGTGGAGATTCAGATAGCTAAGCAGAAGCAGCAGCAGCAGCAGCAGCAACCACCACCAGGTGTGCCATTAATTATCGCCCTTAGAAAGGTGCCCCTAGGTGTCGTCAGATTTTACCCCCCGTCGAGACAGGGAAAGCACTTTAAATGAATTGCATAATCTGCAGGGTGTTGTGCTTTCCACCCTCGATCCTCTAGGGCTGCTCCTACCTGTGCTAACGGGAATTAAGAGCCTGTCTGGCGAGGAGTACACCCCCTCCCCCCAGTGCCAACTCATACACCGAACTCCATGTTGTCGCGACGCGGCAGACTGTAAATAATGAAGTTTGCATCTGCGTGGCAAGTGGCAGAGCAGCTGCTAAAAGTGCTCTTAGGCACAGGAACAAAAAAATTCATGCATATACTTAGATATATATGTATTTACATACTTGCTTACACAAATGGTTGTCCAAATATCAACAAGGAAATTTATGAGATTTACTCCAAGGGAAAGTTATACACTGACAAACTAGGGAGTTTCAAAAATGCAGGTTATGTATAAGTAACAGGATTGAGACTTAGTTTTCTGTCAATGTATGTTATTAATATTATTTTGTAATATTTTTTTCTGGAATAAATATTTTTCATAAATTCCAAGACAGCTTCGGAAATCCTTTTCTTGTATTCCTTAATAATAAATTGAGGTAGAGATGGCTTATAACCATATTTTATCGATTCTTGGGTTAGAAAACTATATATATCTCGATTTTCTAACATTTGTATATAAAATTCACAATCTTTCCCTTAAAAATAAACATTTTCTTTGGGAATTTTGGAGAATTTAATGCCATTTTTAATAATATTAAATAAACACAAATGGAAACATATTTTATTAAGAATAAATATATTTTCAACATTAACTATTCTTTCTCTGTAAGACCAAAAAACAAATTGCTTGTAAAGAATATGTATCTGTGCTTTAGACCAGGAAAATATCCATAATTTTCCGCATAATTTTCTGGCAATGACACATTATTTATGACTTAATAAA
>JAEIIH010025279.1:0-15986 GCA_018904745.1 Drosophila orosa
AATTACATACCAAATCAAGTCTGAAAAAATAAGATATAAATAAATTACAGATTTAAACTGAGGTTAAATGAATAATCAAAGAATATATAATTAATTTAAATCATTTTATAAGGTAAAAATAAACGGAAATTAAATGAATAATCAAAAGAGTTTAAAACTAATTAAAAAAATTAGGTAACGTAAAATTTGTACACCAATAAAATATAATCAAAAGAATTTATAACTAATTTAAACTATTTTGTAAAAGTTCTACAACAACAAAAATATAAGCGAAATAAGTAAGACTTAAATAAAAGCTAATTTCCACTTGAAAAGTTTTAAAACTTAAATGTTTCAAACAAATATAAAATTTAAAAACAAAATACAACTTCTCTTTCGGCTCTCCGAGAGAATTTCCCACGCCGGCGCTCTCCTGCGTTGCCGCCGAGTTTTCGCGCTGCCCACGCGAGCTGCACACAATCGCGTGCATGAAATGGAAACCAGGTCAGGGACGCCTTGCTCACGTTACCCGAACCCCACCCGATGCGCTTCTGCATCCCCCAACTGCAGCCACACTCCGCCGGAAAGCTCTCGCTTTCTTTTGCTTTGAGGCGGCAGAGCTTTTGCCGTTTTGTACCCACACAAAGGTACCGTGGGTACAAGTACCGCCTCCCATTGGGTACAAAATTCTTTCGAGTTTAATTAGTAACAAATATATTTTCTGTATAAATACGATCCTAATGGTTATCGAACTTAAAATGTACGACAAAATCGAGCACCCGCGCCAAAACAACAGGTGAGACAAAGAAACATAAATTCTAGACAGGGAACAAGGCACTTGGCAGCTGCCCTTCGGTTCGGTTCGGTTTCTTGGGTTAGGCTCAGTTAGACAAAGTTAACACAAAGTGGTAATTACAATTAGTTGGCAAAACGATGGTTCCTCAAGGCACATTTTGGCTTGGCATCCGCTGCTCCAAACTGACGGCAGGCCTCAGCGCTTCATCTTCTCCAGAATGGGCACGACCATGTCGAACTTGGGCCGCTTGCCGGGATCCTCGTTCATGCAGATGCCAATCAGCTTGGACATGTGCGACGAGGTGCCCGGCGGTATCTTGACGCGCAGTCCCTCCAGCGCGATCTTCATGCCGCACTCCATGGGCGACCACTCGGCGAAGGGCACTTCGCGTGTGGTCAGCTCCCAAATGAGAATGGCAAAGCTCCACATGTCGCAGGCCTCCCAGTTGCGATCCGCCTGCTTGCGCTGCAGAGCCTCCGGTGACATCCAGGCCGGCTGGTAGATGCGTCCCTTCTCCTGGAACGAGAACTTGGCGTCGCCCATGTTGATTCTCGCCGTCAAATCCTCGTCGATCATCACATGATGGCTGTTCAGGTGATATGTGGGTATAATCCGCTCCAGCGAGTGCAGGAAGGCCATTCCCCGGGCAATGTCCAAAGCGAAGCTAACCGCCTGACTGGTGTCCAGCATCACGCCGGTATTGCTGTGCAGCAGGCTAAACAACGACGAGCGTGGCATGAACTGGGCATTAAAAAGGAGATATTAATATATGAGAAGTAATAGCTAGAGTTACACACTCACCTGACTAATGGTCACCAGATGGGGCGGCGAATTGCAGGCGCCAATGATGGGCAAAATGTTGGGATGCGAGAAAATGCGCAGCTTGGGAAACTCCTCGTTAAAGTCACGCGATATGCGCGGCGTGCACTGGCGCACGGCCAGGATCTTGGCCACCACATCGTTCTTCTGCCAGCGTCCACGCCATGTTTCGCCCGATGGCGTCACCGAGAGCTTGGTGTGCAGATCCAAGTCGCCCATGCTGATGCCCTTGAAGCGCGACAATGTGGCGTCCCTGGACCTGGTCTTCATGCCCTGCCAGCTCTGCTCCTTGAAGCTGATCACCTTCACCTCGCGCCCGCTCTTCTCCACCAGATCCTGCAGCCGCTTGGCCAAACTGGGCTTGGCCTTGTCGATGGGCGTGTGCCCGTCCTTGTTGGTAATCCCCACCTGGGCGCCCGCATTCAGCAGATCCTCGCAGATCATGTCGTAGCCCCAGAAGCAGGCGTAATGCAGTGGCGTATTGCCGTGCTCGTTCACAGCATTCACATCGCAGCGCTCTTTTAGTAGCTAAAACAGTGGGAAAGGGTTTAATTGGATTTATTGTTGGCTAACTGGTTAGCTCTCACCATCTGGACCACGTCGCGGTGGCCGTGGGCAGCCGCCAAGTGAAGGGGTATGTCATCGCCCATGTTGGTGGCATTGACACGAGCTCCACGCTGCAGCAGGGTCTCCACCAGCTTGGAGTGGCCCTCCTTGGCCACCCAATGCAACGGACTGAAGCCATGGTCGTCGCTAAAATGAGATTAAATACTTTAATGATGGTTTCCAAGGTCAAATAGTCTACTATAAGATCTTAATTGAGAATGTAAACCCTTCAAAGGATCGTTTGTAATGCCTTACGACATGGAAAAACATCTGGATGGCCAGATTATGGAAATGAATAGGAAATCACTGTGTGGGAAGCAGGTTTTATGCTTGCTATATGCACACACAACATACACATATATATTTTTGATTCGTCTGTTTACACAACACAAGAATAAACCATGACGTCACTGCCCGAAAGAGCCTCGAAATACTGGGCGTATCGGAGGAGGTGACTAAATAGGCTTCCTGGAAAGGCAGGCAGCTTGAGAAAGCAGTGGAGCTTCCTCCAGCAAGATCTTTAAAGCTGTGTTAGTTTTCTTTTTAGTTTTACCCCAGATTATTGTCGTGCTCCGTCTCGTCCAACCAGAGGCGCACTTGGATTGAGTTGCCCTCGCGGCACCAGTGGAATATGTCCTCCATTTCTAGCCTTCACGCCTTTATTCCGCTCTCAGTCAGTGTTTTCTATGGTTTTTTAGCCCAACTAACATTTAGAAAAGGCTAAAAAACGTTAAATTGCGACAGTTGGGTGAAAAACTAAAACCAAGAACTGCCGCGTTGCCAACGAAAACGAATGTTGCCAACTATCGATGGATTTCGAGAGTTTTAATGTGCCCAGATGCCGCGAATTTTAAATATTATCAGCGGAAAAGACTGCGGGCACATTAGCATATTCTAAAAAATACAACGTGCGCCGCAAAAACATTTGTTTTGAGAACTCAAACTTTCTTTAATTACTCGTTTGAAGTAAGTAACCAGAATGAAGCTTAGCACGTACAACTTCCTGACATCCATGGCCATCAAGGGCGTGAAGGTGGGATTCCCTCTAAAGCTGACGGTGCGTATCAGAGGCTCTCCCTCTATTGATATTTCCATTGACAGTTTCATGGAATTTATGTTATTTCCCCATTTAGATAAACAAAAAAGAAGTTGTGGAGACCGAGTTCAATCCCACGTTTGTGGAGCGACTGCTGCCCAAGTTAGACTGGTCGGCGGTGTATGGTGCCGCCCAGGTGGTGAGTTCTCCATAAGCCATACATTTTGTACTATATTTCAAATATTTAGGTTAATATCTAATAATACATCTAACAAATTTCCTCCCAGGCGGAATTAACTGAAGACATACCCGCCGTGCAGCCCGAAAACATTGGTGAAAACGAGGCCCTCCTGCAGAAGCTCCATCACCTGCTCTTCGAGATCGATGTGCTCGAGGGACAACTGGAGTGTCCGGAAACCGGAAGGGTGTTCCCCATCACCGATGGCATTCCCAACATGCTCCTCAACGAGGATGAGGTCTAGAGGAGCCGCCCATTCATGCTTTTCTGTAACATAATCCCTCTCTCCAGACACGCATTATATTAAGTAAGTTTGCTAGTTTTAAAGTCTGTGTTTATTTACGAGTTACTAAAAAATAATTGGAGCTTGGATGGAATGGTGTTTATTGGAGATCTACACGTGACGTGTGTGCGGGCGGGATTTAGGGGGGACAATATGTAGAGCAAAATACAGCTAATGACACATATATTAGTGGTAAGTCTGGATTTCTGGAGGGTTGTGCTTGGCGAGTCGCCACTAAGATTCATCTCCTCTCTCTCTTTGGCACTCTAGCGGGGACTCTAATTCCGTCTAGTTGCATTTGATGTTGGGGCTCTTGTTGCTGCCGCGGCCATAGATGCTGCCCTTGGCCAGTCCAGCCTGGGCTCCTTTGCACAGTTCCGAGTTTCTGCCCGTTGGCTTGTAGCCGCGATCTGCCAAGAGGCCGACATCTGATCCTTGGGTGGAGTGCTTCTGCAATAGAGTGGTATTGGGGCCATTCCAGGTCACATAGTCCGCTCTGTGGAGGTACAAGTTTTATATTAACTAGGAATTTAATTCCCTGAATAGAATTTGTAATCAATTTAGATAGAAATTGTATTGATTATGTTATAATTTGTCCTCTTATTTACTCACAGTAGAAGGTTTTCATCCGCTCCTTTAGTTAGCTGAGCATTGGGTCCCAGGCTGGCCATTCTCTCGATAATGGACTGAAACTCTGCCGATTCCGAGTTATGGGAGTTGCCAAAACCAGAAGAGTGCTGCCTTATCCTAAAGAAGGGATTAGTAAATGATTTAACAACTAAATCACAGTTTAAAGAAAGTAAATAAGCGTTAGGCATGCCAAAGTAAACGAGCAACCGGGTTAAAAATGAAAATAAGAGGAGTTCCCAACAGAGGATACCCTGCCATGCGAGATACTTCCAGAAAAGAACGCATGCGCAACGACTGACTCTACTTTTAGCGAAAAGGTTAAGGTTTCGGGCATACTTCAGTGAGTCTGTTTTGGCGCGTGCCCGACTTTCGAATGTTGCCCTCGCAATGGATGAGGTGTTGGACTGGGCCGAGGTGGCCGAGGCCAGCGATGAGGACGTCATTGATGCGGAGTAGGAGGAGTAGGAGCTAGCACTAGCATTCGAGGAGCCATGCAGGTAGCCGCTGATGCTGTAGTTATTTCTGTAGCTGGTGGTGCCTCTGGCCAGGATGCCCTTGGTGGTCAGGCGTTCGTAGCCCTGCTGCTGGATGCCCGTGCAGGGTGACTGTGCGGGTGAGGCGTATGAATGCGATGAGGATGCGCTCGAGATGGATGATGCATGCGGCGGCTCCTGCTGCTCCTCCACTGTGGGAGTGGCCATCGGCGTGACCGCGCCCAGAATGATCTGGGTGGTGGCCGTTGACGGTGTGGTGACATTGATGGATGGCAGTATGTGGCGCTTGTGAGGTGGCTTCGATTTGGTTGCGAATGAGGAGGCAGGCTTGGTCTCCACCACCACGGTGAGCAGGCTGGATGAGATCGGATGGCGTGGCATGGTGGCATGGCGCAAAGCAAGCGGACAGTGGTGTGTGATTTCGGGGATTCGGTTTAGTCATTAGGCGGCAACAAAAGTTTACAGAGAAAATAGGCAGTCGATTAACAAACGGATAAAGCGGCGGGCGGAGACAGAGAAAAGGTGTTGGTGGGGGCAGAAAGCGTTTGGCAACGACCTTGGCCATGATCGGAGTAGGGTTTCGGGACAAGAGCTACCTGTCGTCGGTCGTCAGACCGTCCACCTGTTCGCCTCCTGAAGTTCTGGTCAGCTCCAGGTGCTTGGGATTCGATGGAGCCTGCTTCTGGACCCTCTGCTCATCCTCGTCCTGCACAATCTGCAGGATCTGGGTGGCCCGATCCTCGGCGTAGTTAACCGACTCCAGGGCCATCAAAATAATGCGTTCAGCAATCTGTGGATACTTTTCCTTGAGCAATGTTTGCACTGAAAAAAAGAGGAAATTAGTGGCGATATTTATTCCTTACAACTACTCACTTTTGGTCTTTTCCTCCTCGGTGTATTCCTTGGGTCGGAGTGGGATATGTTTCGTGCCCTGATCACCGCCAGTCTGCTGATCCTGGGCCAACTCAGGTGGCCGGTTATTGGGTCTGTGTGGCTGCTGCATTTCGCGTTTGGTGTAGCCCAGGGAAATCAACTTCTCGGAGGCAAACTGCACGTTGTTGTCCGCATTGGCCAGGATATCCAGGAGCAGCTCTTCGTCCGCCTTGGGAAAGATGTTCTTCATGTATCTGAGGAGAGGTAAGACGTACGTTATTCAGTGGATATATTTAGTACAAGTAGTTAATTATTAATACTGAAGTTTAGCTTAAGAAAAGTGAAAGTAGCTTCGACAAAGTAGCTTACAACATTGATAGTTTTGAAAAATGCCATTCCCGTAATTAAATTGAAGTGTTAATTCTTAGACGTTTAGATAATGTAATAGTATGTGCTTATTCCCTTAAAATTTACATAGATTAGGCAGACAATTTTATCTCCTGAAGAGATGTCTCTCTGTTGAATTCTCTTTCACAATTTAAAACAAATATAAACACCTTTTCATAGCACTTAAATCGACTATCTCAAATCTAATTACTATTGTTATAGAAATGCTTCCTTAACTGTGTAACTTTTCCTTAAAATCCATCTCTCTGTTAAGCGGACACCCTTTGAAAAATCCCAAATTTAAGACCCCCCAGCGAACCTCAGTTTCATCTTGGGCGACGAGTGCGGCCTGGGCGAGCTACGCCACTGCGGCGATCCGTGCAGAGCCGGCGGCACAGCTGACCCCGGGGGCAGGACCTGTGGCACCTGGTGACCGCCGGGGCCGCCAGGACCGCCTGGACCGCTCTGCACGCTCACGAGACTACCGAAGCGTCCGCCGGGCAGGGGGCTGGCCGTGCGTGAGGTGCAGCGACTAGCCGCCGTGTCCGGACGACGCGCCGGTGGTGTCATGTAGAAGGCGGACCTGCTGTGGAACAGGTGCCGCTGCGAGGGCGGCGTCACAAAGGGACCGGGCATGGTCACCGGATGCTTCTCCACCTGCAGGGCGCTGATGACGACGGCCTCGCTGTTATAGTAGCTGTGGATTCGTGGGTTAGTAAGCGTGGAATTGGGTTTGATCGTGGGTTAATCGTGGGTGCAGTAAGCGGCATTAGGCATTAGGCATAATAGGCAGCGTGTGAGAAGACAGAGACGTAAGTACGCAGATTAGTGGAGATTAGCGGGATTACCATGAAAACTGGGGGGAAGATTCCACAACCAATTGCTTACCGCTTCAACAGTAGGCGAATGTGATGCTCGCCCGCCGTGGGAAACATGTTCTGGATCTTGGTCACCACCGCATCCGTCTCGGCCTGGTTGGTGAATGAGGTCTCCTGGATGGTAGAGCGTCTCGAGAGATTCGGACCCAAGCGAGCCCGCTGAAAGGGCAACGGTGAGGACATTTCCTGTGGGGTTAGAAAAGGGATATTAATATTTTATTCGATACTTGTTGAGGTGATTTTAAATTCTATTACTTAATTCATTCTTAAAAGAAATAAATAACCAAATATTTGGTCATAAAAGAACATTTATACCATGAAAACATTTATTTCATCATTAAATCCATATTTAAAATAAAGCTCATTAAAGTTCTTTGCTTAAATAGGTTTCTATGTCCTTCTTTAATCAATATCGATTTATAATGTGTAGGATATGGACGGACTCACTCGGTATTCACTTATTTAAAGCACGGAAATAGCTTAAAAGACTTTAATGTACTTTATACTCTATTTTCTTTGCCATAACAGCTCAAATTGTGAGTGCTTACAAACATGAATAGATTTCTAAACCCGTACAATTTAAAGCCAAGCCATATTTGAAGTAATCCACACAAAAAACACCCACGTAAAACATTTCTTGTTACTTTTCTCTCAATTAATAATCAAATAATTGTTGGCCCACTTACCAAGTGTCCCCTGGAGGAGGCCGAGAGCAGCGGACTGGTCGAGATGTTGTGCAGCGTGGGCTGCTGTCGCTCCTGAAAGGCCCGAATTGCTGTCAAATTGTTGCTGGGATGGACGTGGTACGGTGAGCTGTTGTGCGAGGTCTGCGCCTGACTGACCATCTGCTGCAAGGAGCCAGAGTGCCACAGTGCGAGCGCACAGGATAATCGATAAGTGCAAGGACTGGCAGCGAGGGACGGGAAAGGACCTTACCTGCAAGGCTATCGACTCCGTGGAGCAGCGCTCGTTCTGTAGCTGCCTGTAACTGCGTCCGCGCGGATCCTCCAGCTGCATGGCCTTGGTCAGGTAGTTTATGTAATAGCTGGAAGGGGAATCGAGAGTGGCACATGATGATGAGCTTGGCTTGGAATCAAAGGCCATCTAATGACCTCCCTTTCAGAGCCCCAATGTCCGCTCAGGGCCATTCGAAAGCTCCAGAAGCAGGGTGGGTTTTTATTGCCGGCCGGCTGGCTAACTGGTGGTGGTTTTCGGATGCGGATGCGGATACGAACTCGGACTCGGATGCTGGCCACATGTTGATGCCTCCTTTGGGGGGAAACAGGCAGCGGACAGGTAAAGGGTAAAGGGAGTGAAGGAGCGCTCTAAAGCGAGGCACGTGCCAAGTAGCTGCCAAAAGGCGGGCAAAGCAGTCGTCATCATTTCCATCGTTTGGCAGGCAATCTCAGCTCTGATTTGGGAGTGAGAGTCGACGGAGAAGAACTCATCTCCGGCTGAGTGGCCCCTTGAATTAACGTATGACAGAGTCTTCGGGCTGGCTGCTTAATTGCACAAGTCTGCTGGAGAATGGGGATTTTATAGGAGAGTTTTCTTCAGGAGTTTAAGAACCCGCTGGCATCCAGCGACGCGGAAGTGACACAATTGATACATCTGAAAATGAGGCCAATTCGAGTGGCTAAGGAGCTCCTACTGCAGGTGCTCCATTTAAAGAGATGGAGGTCACACTTGGGTGCTTCAAAGTTCAAAGGTTAAAGCTTATCAACACCTTTTATTTAATTGCTGTGAGTTAACTAGGTTTGTTTTGGGTATTTAATGAATTTAAGTAGTTTCTAGTTAAGTAAACTGTAAGAAAATATAACTAAAAACAAACCCTTTATGGGCAAAACACTTTGATAACATATTCAATTTTTACTTTACAATCACATTCAGCCTTCCAGACTTTAAGTTTATTTATGCTTCAATAAAACCAGCAAAATACACATCATTAAGCCCACATCATTTGTAGGGAAAGTATGCATAGATGAACTCCAGAACAAACCCTTGAATAATTTTCCTACCGTAAAAGCAAACGTCGTAAACCTTCCAGTTTATTGGACTCCCACCGCCACCCCACTTGGCATTTTAAAGTCGCCAAGTGACGGCGGAGCTTAAGCTGCCACCACCCACCGCAAATCACCGCACAGTCCTCGCAGGAGACGGCCACCCACCCACCGCGGGAGGCACCCACCCAGGGGGCAAGGCACGCAAATTTATCCCGGGGCAACCTATCGGGTTTCCCTCCTCCGCACCGCACCGTTCCGTTCCGCTCCATCATCTTGTTGGTACAGTCAAGCCCAAGCCAGGTTCCCCAATCACTCGTTTTACTCGCGATATAAAGCGGTTAATGCAAGCATAAATATTTATGACATCGGGTTGCACTCACCAATTGCCCGTCGCCTGATCATATTTGCAGTCCCAGCCGGGCGGCAGCTTCTGATAGCCGCCGGATTCGCTCATTTTCGTTGCACGAGATTCACTATAAAGCTGCAGAACGAGATACGAAATACGAAATACGAGATACGAGATACGAGAGGTATTCGCTTTTATTTTATTTGCACTGAATGTTTATGGACATTTAAAGTCGCATTCACAGCTTGTTTGTAGTCGTCTGCAACCCCGAAAAAAGTTGCCAGCCAGGACAGTGCCGGGAGTGCCCTTGTCCGAAGCTTTGTAGTTGGCTTCGTTGGGGCGGTTTTGGGGGTTGTAACCACCCTCTCGCTGGCAGCAGAGTTATTTTTGTTTACAAGGCGGCACTGCTGCCGGGAAAAAAAAAAACAAAAATATATAAAACACACAGCGCACACGATGTGGCGTGCCTTCAGTGGTGGCCAAGTGGTTGGATTTGCCCTTAGAATTCTTTGGGGGAAGTCCTGCTCCTGCCGTCCTACCGATAAACAACCGCGCGAGCCAAGCTTTGAGAGTCAACTGAGTGAAATCAGAGCCAGGCAAAGCTTTAGATGCTGCGCCAAAATTAAGAGAGAGCGAGAGCTCAGAGCTCAGCTTTTCCTAAGCTTTTGGAGAATAATAAAAATACGGCCAAACTGAAATTTAAATTTTTAACAACAAATTAACTTTGAAAACATAAAACTTGAGTAGGTTAGAATCCTTTCGCAAGGAACTCCAAAGGAAATGCAAACAAATTGGAGAGCATAGAATGTTTCTTAACCTTTGGCACCCGAACATTATTACAATTCTATAATTATTACAATTCTATTATAGAAACCAAACTTTGCTTTAGCTTTCAAGCCCCCTTTAACCAAGCCACAAATTCATCTTGATAAAACAATATTTCGATATTAAAATCCCATATATTTCCTTATTTAGCTTGGTTTTCATAGACACAAAACCAAAATGTCGGACATTTTGGATAAAATACAGCGAATTTCGCTCAACTATCTCGATGAATTGGAAAAGGAGCCCGAAGGTCCACCCAAGTTGACCAGAGCCCAGAAGAAGGCCAAGAGAAGGGAGGCTAGGCGGTTGGTCATGATCGAGGAGAAGCGCCTGATCATGCGGGTAAGTACAGTTGGCGCCAAGAAATGTATTGAGCAGTAAGCTGAAATGATGTAACTTTAAATCTATTTTGTTTTATCAAACCTTAAGATAAAACAAAATAGTATTTTTTATGAGGCTATTAAATCTGTTTTTCTGGTATTTGACAATTTTATTAATGTGATATAGAAATCTTTATTGAAATTGTCAAGAGTAGGATGAGTCCCGGGTTAATCTTATGCTTCTTTGTGCTTCTTTATCTCAAAGAGCTCAAAGCAGATAACAAGTCATAAAACCAGCATTGAAAATAGAAGATTTTCAAAGATATTTAGAGATTTGACAGGAATTTATGATGCCATAAGCTTACTTACTCAGCTCACTAATATATATGATTTATAGGGTGGGCCAAGACTCCTTCACTTCCTTGCAAACTTCCGACTTAAATTATAATAACTGCATGGTTATAATAAACCATTAGAAAAATTATTAAAAAGAATTGTTTTATTAAACTTATGTAGTTAACTCGCCTGCATTGCCCGTAATCCTTCCAGGATGCCCTGATGCGAGAGCTGGAGATGGGCAAGCGCATGGAGGAGCGCGGTACCGATGAGTGGCACGAACTGTGCCGCGAGATCAAGATCAAGGAGCTAAGGGAGGAAATGATCGCTTGGGGGGAACGCTCGCAGCGCCAGATCGCCGGCAAGACGGACCACATCAAGATGCTGCTCGACGATATGACAGAGACACAGGACCAACATGTTCACTGCTTCAGCAAGACAATAGAGCTGGCTGACCACATCCGCGACTGTTTCCACGTGATGCTCGGCGGCCTGAGGACGATGTACGCCCAGCAGGCGGACGAGATGCTGCGGGACTATTACGACGAGGTGCGACGCCGCACTGAGGAGGTGGAGGCTATGCATCTGAACTCTGAGAACATTATCCATGCCACCAATATCACCACGCGGGACCAGCTCAAGGAGGATTACGGCATCTATCTGGAGCAGCGCGATGATCGCGTCAACACCGAGATCGAGAGCAGGTTCCACATCAGGGACCAGGTGGCCTGTCGTATGTTGGAGATGCAGCAGCAGCTCAACGACTTTGTGGAGTCACTGCGCAGCACCGAGCTGGATGCTCGGAAGTACGAGAAGATCAGCTGGCTAACCGAGCGCCAGGAGGCCTTCATGGAGGAGTCGCGCAAGCTGAACGCCGAGGAGGCCAAGTACATTAACATGCAGGCGGATCTCCATCGCGAGATGGTTCGCATAGAAACGGAGAACAACTCCACACTGAACGACCTCCGCCTGGAGTTCCAGTACTTTTCCAATGTGCGCCAGAAGATCGAGGTGAACCAGGAGATGGATCGGAACATCACGCACGAGAAGGTGCGCATCCTCACCGGCGAGTGCTACGAATTGACCAAGGTAAGGGAGTAATAATCTAATCCAACTCTAATCTTCAACGAAATCCCAGCAAATGGAGAAGCATGTGAAGAGCGGGGAGCTGGTCCTGGCCCTGTCCATCACCTGCCGGAAGCTGCAGACAGAGGCCGAGAAGGTGATCCTGGGCGGCGAGGTCTTCGACGACACCGAGGTGGCGGAGGTCGAGCAGTTCAAACTGCAGACGCTAAACCTAAAGGATCACGTGGACATGACCGAGGAGGAGCTGATTGAACTCAACAAGAACATGAAGAACTTTTGGCGACGCCAAGCAATGGCCGAGGCCCAGAATATGCTGATGCTCGAGGAGAAGCGTCGCCTCACAGAGGACAATCAGCGGCTAATCAACTTTATAAAGTCGATGAGTGTCACAGAGAATCCCGAGGAGCTGCGGACGGCCGTGCATGTGTTAACCTGCGCCAACCAGCCCATGCCACCCCTTGTCTTCCAGTCCAAGTGCAACGAGTACAAGTCCAAGAAGGTCTTCAAGTCGGCCACGCAACATAAGGTTTACAAGCAAGACGCCGAGCGTATGCTGAAAGACGTGCTTCTGGATTACTGAACTCGATGAACCCACAAAAAATTTACAGCTCTATTCTCGTTTCATTAAAGCTAATTAAAACGACAGGCCAATTAGTCTATAAATTAATTGAGCGAATAATTCCGCTTCACACAAGTTAATATTCCAGAATATCTATATTTTAAAGGGATTCAAACATCCCTTTCAAATAAAAATTATCATTCTTTTATAGTGTATAATTTTCACTTTAATAATTACGTATTTGTTGAACACATAAAAGGCTATATCATCAAGTGCCAAAAAAGAGATATTGTATAGTTTAGTTATTCATAATTCAGATATCCATATCTATTGTAAAAGTGCAAACTGCAAGTCTTTACTCTACCATATATTGCTATCGTTAATGGTAAATTTAGGGTCCGAGAGAAGGATATGTAACAAAATATAATCAGCAACAGCCCAAATCAAACTGTTGCGAATATCAATATCTCTTGCAGTGTAAAGTAACTTAGTGCTTTGGTCCGGCGAAATGCAGAAGCGTCTCCAGCATATGGCAACGGGTGAGCTAGGCTCCCCTATTTCAAATCCTTAGCTTCCTTGAGTCTCCAGTCTAGATGAAGGCCAGGGGCTGAATCTTCAGTTTCTCGGCCAGGTTGGCGCAGGTCTTGAGCTGATTCTCCAGATACTGGATACCGCCGGCGGCATCGACAGCAGCCATTCCCTGGCTCTCCTTGTCGCCCGCCAAAAGTACAGGCTTGCTGGGATCGGTCTATCAAGGAAAACAATATAAATAAATTCGGAAAAGTAACAATAAAAGGATTCTGATATCCTTACCGGCGTGGTGCCCCTCAGGCGGCAGTTAAAGTCAGTCATGCGCTCCTCAAAGTTGGGAGCAAAGCAATTGGGATCCACGGCAATGAAGACCTGGCCAAGATCGGCGGCCGAGTCGGCGCCAGCATGCGTCCACTTGCGCACCTGCGTGGAGTAGTTGGCGCCAGACATCACGCCGGACAGGATGTCAACCATGGCGCCCAGGCCGTAGCCCTTGTAGCCTGAGGTCAGCTCCGATCCTCCCAGTGGCATCAGGCAGCCGGTGGCAAAGCCAAGCTCGGCATCATTAGTCACATTTCCCTCGGGATCCTGGGCCCAGCCATCGGGCAGCGGAGCTCCCTTGCGGCGCTGGATCTCGATCTTGCCCACGGCCACCGCAGTGGTGGCCATGTCCAGCAGGAACTTGTCGCCATTGGTGGCATTGGCACCCAGGGAAAGGGGATTGGTGCCCAGGGCAGCTTCCTTGGCCCGCGTAGGTGCCATAAGCGGAGAGGTGTTTGTCATGGACATGCCCACTAGACCCTGCTCCATGGCACGGATGGCATACCAGCCGGCCATGCCATAGTGATTCGATCCCTTGGCGCACACCCAGCCCACGCCCACGGTCTTGGCCTTCTTGATAGCCAGATCCATGCAGTAGTTGCCCACGACGGCGCCCAATCCATTGAGGCCATCCACCCAGGCGGTGGCCGGGGTCTCCTTCAGGATCTTGGGCACGGCTCCGCCATTCGTGGAGTTAATGGCCAAATCGTTGATGTACATTTCCAGGCGGTTCATGCCGTGGCTGAAGTGACCGCGGTGATCGGCGGCCACCAGGAGATCTGCCTGGGCCTCGGCATGCGCCTGGGGCACCTTCACGGCCTTGAAGCAGTCGATCATGAAGCGACGCGACTCGGCAACGGCCACTAGTTTGGGAGCACAGGAAGACATGGCGCGGCGGATCGAGGTGTCTAAAAGAACGAGGAGGGTTGATTTTACTTCTTTTTTTTTGACTATGAGTATTCTAGCGATTCTTCCGTCAAAGAGCGGAACGTGTGCTTTCGGATACGCGGCGTATGAGCGACTGGAGGCGAGCACCAAATAAATAAGTGGACTGAGGCGACAGAAGCGGACTTCTAATTGTTCTGGCAATCTCTCACCCATACCACGAAGAAGCCAAAACCCTAGGCGGTTGGAAACAACAAAAACCCAAGGGGCTCTCTATGGCACAGATGCGGATACGCAAGGGGGTCTTCAGGGGTTACGACACCCTAAAAAATGGGGCCATTCAAATAATTGTAGTTATTATTTTTTCAGCTGTTTTAAGTATTTATTTAATGTTCTTAAAGAGTTTGTAACAAATTTAAACGTTACTGAACATTATAGGTACTTTTATTAATAGTTTAGCTTTTGAAAACATTTACAGAATTTTATAGATATAATAATAAATAAATAGAGCTGCCAAAGTAATATTTAAAGGCTCAACATTATAATAATTTAAGCTGCAAGCTTATATAGTAATTAAAAAAAAAGGGTTTACAGTGATGGAAACTAATATTATTAACTTGAATATTGTTATTTAATATTACCGAAAATATCTTCTTGAATATCTAAAAATGATCTCCTAATAACCATATTTAAGAAACCCCTCTTAAAAACAAATATACTTAGAATCCGCCTCTGATTTTTAAGCATATACTTCTGCCTTTGTTTTCTGTATTTATTTTATTTGGCAAACCCGAAATTCTTGATGCGAATATGCTTATCAGCATTATGTTTGGTCAGGTTTCCATTGGGTTGCTTGGTTCCTCTACCTGATTTAGTATATAAGTGTGGGGCAGATATGGATCCACAATCTCTCAAAAGTTCTAGCGCGTGTAACGTATATATTCCTTCGATTTCCCTCTCTGCTTTCTATTATAGGGGGCTCGCAAGTCTATATACACTCATTATTTATTCATTCGCTGCTTATTTATTATTTGAGCGCGAGTATTTCAAGTTATTTGCGGTGCGTGTGTGGGCTGAGTGTGAGTATCTGTGTGTGCCTGCCTGCCTGCCTGCCTAGTAATGACCTTGAACTTGTGGAACCTATTTCTGTACTTTGACAATAACGCGCTCTCGAATGAATGGGCAGCAAAAACTGCCGGTCTAGGCCATACCAATTGGAGTTCATTTACATCCAAGGCGGTGGCGGGGGAAAGTGGGGCGTATTTGGAGGGCCAAATCGCCATAATCGTGTTGACCTTACACAATGAAAGCGAGTGTGACAGAGTGGTACATGTGCACACACATAAGCCCACAGCTAACGCCCAATTAAGTTGATGGCTTTACGAGCCTTATCTTATCGACACTCTCAGTCAGACCACTCGAAAAAATTGAAATTGGCGAAGAAAAATTCGCATGTTAAACAATTTCATGGAAAATTGCTTAATAAAGAGGGGAGAGTTATTTTAATAGGGTTTTTTCGGTCTGCCATTGGAACATTACTTCAAAATTAAAGACGCTGAATTTTTTAAAATGAATTTTAAAAGCGAAGTTAAGAGAAATTATAAGAGATATAAATTTTGGTAAATAAGACTTAAAAATCCATAAGATAAATTTTGTAATATTTAAAAGGGAAACATGCTGCATTTTTTAAATTTTAATTAAGGAAACGAACTTAAACGAGATTTAAATTTTGGTAAACAAGACTTAAGAATCCAT
>JAEIIH010025284.1:0-20624 GCA_018904745.1 Drosophila orosa
TTTTAGCTTATAATATACTTACTCTATAATAAAACTAGTACTTGATTTAAATTATTATATTTAATTTATTTGGTATATTTTTTTACAACGTGTAATAATCTATTTCAGGCGGTTTTTATACGATTTTTACTGATATGTCGCATGGGAATAAAAAAGGGCTATGCTGCCAATAATTTGTAAGGCGCTTTGGGGCTTTTTAACGTTGCCCAAACAGACCATGCAAATCAGGGCTTTCCTCTACTCTACGCCAGTCTCTTCAGGACATCGACTTTGTATTTTCATTGAATTGGCTCCATTGAACCGTGATTCACTGCGATATGCATAGAGCCCGTGCATCCCAAGTTCAGAAAACCCACGTCCTTCAGGTCATCCTTGGGGGATGGGGCTCGGTGGGCGTTTCGGGTCGGACATTAGCCATGCAAAAAGGACTGAGGGACTGGGGACTACAGCAACAGGGACCAGGGACCAGGGACCAAGGCACTCGGGGGCCCCCACCTGAGCTGAGCGTCTGCCGCATAGTCACAAAGCGTCTCGCCATGCGTTCAATGTCGCACAAAAACGTTTATTAACCTGCCATTATCGAGTCGGGCCCAAGTGCACTCGATGTAGACGACGACATTGTATTAGACTCCCGGGACCTTCACCCACAACACCCAGCACACACACACACCCACAATTTACGGGGCTTGATAAAAATCTCCAACACGCACAACAAACGGAAAAACGGCAAAATGTTTTTGTAGCCCCCATGGCGCGGCTGGTAACTCGGTTTTGTTGAGCTCGGCTTTCGGCTCAGCACACAAGTGGCTAATTAGTCTGGGGCCACGTAAATCGGTCGTGCACTTGATTTACTTTTAATAACCACATGCCGAAATGGAATCGGAGTGCTTGCAAATTTGTGACAATATAAGTTCCATTTCGTTTTGTTTCAAAACTTGTGTGTTAATGTCTTAATGCCAAGCTTTTGTTTGGGGAAATTATCATTTATACGGGTCCCGATGTGGGCTGGGAAAATGGTGGGTTATCGTGCACAATAGGCTGTAATTTGTATTAGTGGTAAATGTGATTTAAATTGCAAGGGGCCGGAAGGTCAGCTAAGACCGAAAGGAGTGGCCTTCCCAGACTATATTGATTTTATTCCACTGAGTTCAATTAGCAGGAAAGTGTTGGAGCAATTGTCCTGAGGCCAAGTGAGCACTTCCCTGTCTCCTAACTTATGAACTCATGAGTCATAAGCTTACTTCCGTATATCCTGCATTAAACTGGCAATTTTAACATTTACAAGCCAACGAATAATCAGAATCCTATATAATGGGTGCTCTCCTCATTCGTTTTAATTTCCAAAGATATTCATTTTGTATGGCAGTTAAGCATCCTTAGACTCCAGAGAGCGAACTTTCCATTCCATAAATCATTTCTAGCATTTCTCAATTTCCTGTACTAATTTTATTTTCCTCAAAGGCAGAGACAAATTGTCACCTCAAGAGACGCTCGCCCACCTGGCCGGGTCTTTAATTAAGGCAAGCCATCGAAGCAGCCTCTCCGGCTGGGAAATCAATTCCCGTATATATTACCGAACCAATTATAGTGCAGTCGGTGGCGTGGACTCCTCGGATCCGATCCCATCCGATCCGAACCGATGTCATTCCGCAAAACCACGCTGCCACTCGAGACAGCCAGATGGGGATTCCCCCCGTGCGAAAGCCCGGGGACTCGACGATGCTTGACTTGGTTTCGCCTTTCGCTTGGCATACTTAAAACTAACTGGCAAATCAATGGACGAGGAGCGGCGGGCAAAAAATATGAATAAGCCGAGCGGTGCCAGAGTGTTGGGAATTCAAAATTTGAGTCGCTTCCTCGTTTGCTAAAAATCGTAGCCAAACGCCAAACCAAACCCAGCCCCAAACAACTATTATTGATGCGGAGACCTGTGCAAGTTGCGGGTGAGAGGTGCCCCGGATCGTTACATAAAATGCATGAAAATCTCGAATCGGCTAAAAGCAACAAGAAGAAAAAAGCGAAAAGGGCCAAGAGCGTGGCGGGGATGAGTAGGGAGCGAGGACAAATTGAAGCTTTAGCCACGACTGACAAACTGCAGCTGTAACGGCCAAATGTTTTCGGCCATTTTATTTTTCATTTTCGCTCCGCTTTCGTTGTCAAGCGGATGGGATGAAGGCACGGAGCTTAACAATTTTTATGGCCATGTCCCGTCAAGAGGGTAGGGTCTGCGAAATATGGCTGCCCGGCTGCCTGGCTGCCTGGCTGCCAGGGGTTAAGCGGCTTAATTGCTCTGGTAAGGTCAATCCCGGGGATGCAAGCCCTCCTCGAAATGGAAAACTATTTGCCAGCATGCCTCCACGAGGAAATTTACATAATAACAGGAAACAATTTCGCCTGTGTGCGAGTGCGTGCCCGATGCGACCATTAGGGTTCCCGGGTCCGATCGGACCCCGGTCCGTGACCCCAAACCTATCCCCGGAAACCGATGTGTTAGTTTGACAAAATGCAGCTCGAACGCAAATTGCAGCGGAAGACACGCAGGAGGAGAAAAACTCCAGTTGGGGCTCTAGTCCAGGTGAGCAGGATAATTGCAGGATTATAATCATTTCAACAATCCCCCTTGCCATTTTATATTACTCTCCGCAAGTTATTTTAGCTTTACATTTATTTATACTTGAATATGCATATAAAAGCAGCATAGAATTCCTAGGAGCTTGGTATTCTGAGTAAATATCCTCAGGCGATAAGTAAGAATTTCTATTGTTATACCTAAATCACCAGAGAGTATGAAGTGCGGTTTTGAAGTATATCATATTTAAGGCCCCGGCGGCTTGTTATTGTTTAAAAAACACACTTATTATCTGGCCAGTGCCCGGGCCCTGGACAGATTTGCATGCTCGAGAATTTTAATATACGCATGTTAGCACACATTTTATAGAGTGAAGTGTATAGTGTATAGTATGCCATGTATGCCAGCTATTATCCCTTGCTGTTCGTTCCCCGGCAACGCTTGCAACGCTTGCAAATAGTTAATAATGATTATTAATGCCGGCGTGGGTAAATGCCGGGCGCATAAGATAAACCGTGGGGCACACACGCCACACGACATTCGGGGCAGAGACAACAATTTTCACCTCCATTATGCAGGAAACCACTAAGCCGAGCACCCAAGGTCTCCGCCCCCTGAGCCCTAATAAAGAGGCGAATATATAATAATAATTCCGTGTATATTAAACACGCTTTTTATAATTTTATAATTACTAAACGCTTTTCAGGGACACTAAATAGATATTACAACATCCTTTGAAGTACATACATCAACTAAAGCCTTTGTATAAGCAATGCTTCCCATTTTTGCTAAGTTCATGGACATTTTCTGGTAGAAAATATTATTAAAATCGGAAAGTTTGTAAAAAGTTCATAGTCTGTAGAACAGACTCTTTATTATTGAATTAAAAGTTTAAATATTTAACGGGAGACTGTGCGGGAGAAATCTCTTGAGCTGCGAATTAAGGTAATGATAAATTAAGCAACGATTAATATCACTGCCTTCGAAATAAAGGCTTATAATTTGGAAGGGCAATCAAAATAAATGCATGAGGCATCGTTAAGAATATGTAACATAGATAAGTTTTCCGTTTGTTATGCATTTATCCTGCAGTTTCTGTTTTAAATTTGTAAGGTTATCACATTTAAAAATGTTAAAAGATATCCAGGTCAATTGTTGTATGCTGGGTTATTTTGTATCTTTGTTTATTTCCAATAAATATTAAATTATTTCGCTTGCACTACACCTTCCTTCATTGTGGGCCTATTTTCGGGGCAGCTTTTAACCGAAATGAAGGCTTTCTCCACTAACGCCTTTGCCTTTGCCGTGTGCCCACGAATGCCTTGGGAAGCTGCCACTACGAAATGCATTGCAATTCATAACCCAGAGACCGAAAAGGGGTCCCGAAGAAGCAGCTCAATCGGGGGCAGAAGGGAGTGCTGCATATTTAATGGCAATATCACCTGCACATGTGCACTGCTCTGGCATTTGCAAGTCGGGCAATCAACAAACGGCACGGAACGTGACCGACCGCCCCGACCTTCCACCTTCCACCTTCCGCGTCCCGCCTTTCACCTTGCACCTTCGCCTGCGCGCCGCAGCAATAAAAACGTAATGAAAGTCCTTCCCCTGAATAGTTTGCCATTAAAACATTTACGAGACACTGCAACAAGGGGCAAACGAAGACTGTCGGGGCTGTGCAAATTAATATACTTGACAGTTCCCTGGTAATTGCTGCGGCAACAACAACAGACGCAATCAAAGTTATTGATTAAAAATTCCTTGTGCTCAATGCCATCTCCATGTTGTAACAAAAGTTTGCAGCTAAAAATTATTGCACATTTCGCCATACGCCAGTTGCCATTCGCCATTGTTGTTGCCTGCCGGTGACCTCAAATAATGAACGTGCAACCGAGTTTCCAATAAACACGTACGTATCGAATGGCACTAATGGGTCATAGGGAAACTTTTCCCGGGCTCCGGCATTCGCCGGCAATTGCGATTGACATTTCCAGGGTGTCGCTGGCGGTCGACTAATCAGAAAGAGTGGCAAGTAAGCTGCAAGAGTCGCTGTCAAGTTAATTGGTATCGCAGCAAAGTGTTATTGCATATCGATTTATGTGCTGAAATTCCCCACATTCCGATGTTTTTCTTTTTCCATTATAAAAAGGGCTTAAATTAATTGATGAACGAAGGTTGGGTAAAATCAATAATATAATAACGAAAATTATCCGCTTTAAGTTTTTAATTATTATTAAGCGAACTTTAAGCCCACCTTCAAGATACAATTAGGAGCTCCACGGTATACTCAGTCCCTTTAACCACATGTTCCCAGTTACCTCCTGCCTCCTGCCCTCAGACTCGTCCAAAAAAACCGCAACACACTCACATTTTTAGTTGTGGGAGCAGCCGCAAATCAATGAATAAAACTCCACACAAAACTCAATTTTCAACAAGTTTTCCGCATTCTAAACACATTTTTCTTGAGCCCCAACAAACACAGTTCCAAAGGACACAATGTGGCCGACACCAAAAACCTCGGAGATCTGGGGCTGAGGCTGAGGCTAAAACTCGAACTCGGGGCCAAGAAGTCCTGATAAAAACTTTAGTCTGGCCGTGTTTATTTCCGCCAGCTTTTCCGTGCCACTCCACTCCCTGACAGTGTTGGTTTCTTGCCTTTCGCACGCCAACTTGAACTTGACGCATGTTTGTTGGCAAACAATCCGACACATCACGCCCCCGAGTCGCCTCGACTCGCCTTGACTCGACTCATTAAAATGCGCGGCGACGGGTCGGTGGCATCAACAAAAGTTAAAACCAGCGAAAGGACATTCTGAGGGCGGCCAGAAGGACCTGACCTGCCTTCGTTCGACATCTTTGAACGGCAGCCAAACAAATCTTATTTAATTTGGATTCGCCGCCTTTGCACGCCAACCAGTCGGCGAGGTTTCCTTCGATTTGGCAGAGATGCCAGCGTGATTTCACACATTCAGAGATATGAAAAAATAAATATTTTTGTATATTACAAGGTGGGAAATAAGCGACATCTGATGAGAGAAAGGTGGCTCCCAAAATCAATTTCAAGTTGTGATAACTTAGCAGTAAACATGTTGTCGGGCTCGACCCAAGAAGCTGTACCATCATCATTAATCATTTCCTCCTCAAGGCCCAAAGTAGTTCCCAACTAATTTCCATCTCCCAACTAATTCCAATCACGCCGTGCTGCCATCACTAACGGCCATTGACAGGACCCCTTTGGCGAGGCGCAGCTGTTGCTCCTGGAATTTGAAGTGCATTTGAATGGCTTGCCAACTTGCCGCCTCACTAACCCGCGGCGGCCGCTGTTTGCCAAAGTGTTAAATGTCATGAAGGGAAGCGCAGCTGGGCCGTGAATTTATGGAATTTTCACAGCGCATTTACATTTGAAACATGCCATATTTAATATTTATGCTGGGGAGCTGCTTCCAATAGACGGGCTGACAAGACGCATTTTCCACTGACGTCTGAGTCCAAATCCCGGTTCCGTCTCCCTTCCGGCTTCCGTGGAATTTCCGCTTTTTATTAGTTGCAAAAGTTTCGCCCTTGTTTCTCCCATATTTTATAGTTTGTGCACACACATTTTCGCTGCGAACTTCGCGTTTTGTATATTGTTTTCCAAATATTTTATTATGAAAACAGTCAAAGGGTAGCCGGGATGGGGTGCAAGGAACAAAAGCTGAAAGCACTTCCGTTCTGCTGCTGAAAAGTCCAAATTGAATTAAGGCCAAAAATTATGCAGCTCCAGTTGCCTATTTTATTATTCTCTGCACTCCGTAAAGTGGCGAAGCACATGCATGCCTGGCATACTAATTAAAGTGAAATTGATTTCCCGAAGCACAGACCAGGAGGCTTAAAGAGCGTGGCATTAGCCATCAATTAGCAGTCATGTCGGACTAGGACACTAGGTGCCAGTCTTTGATGAAGAAACATAAAAAAAGAACAAGGTGAGTTTAGGAAGTGAGAATAATAATAAGCGTCTGCTGTAAACTTCTATACTTTACTAAAGCCTCGAGTAAAGAATGTTACTTAATAATTTGGGCAATTGATATAGTTTTATAAATAGCAAAGTAAAATTATATTACACTTAATGAATATATGGGACAAGAAACCATATGTAAGACATCCTATCTTGCGCTGCTAACTCGTAACTATATTTTCCAAGAATCCCAACTATTTCGTTTAATTTTCAACATTTTCTTAGACCCTTTGTTCTCGAATTCCTGCTCCCCGCCTTAGCATAAAGTATCTGGTAAAGTATGCCGAAGCAGACAGCCAGAAATACAAGTCCCCGAATAGCATTTCAACAACATTAATAAATTAGTTGAAGTAATTGAAACTTTGCGGTCTTCCGAGGACAGAATGGAAAAGTTTTTTGTTGTTTGCAATCAAATGGACAAATAGAATTATTGTGAAAATAAGCAGAAGCCGCTTTGCGACAAACCGCCAAGAAGCCTATTTGGCTTATGGCTTCAACGCTGTGGGGAATCGATAAAAGATTATTTAATTTTACAGTCTGGCCAGTCAGTCATTCAGCAAAGAGAGATAGAGACAGAGTGAGAGAGTCTAGGGACTGGGGGACATTTAGTTATTGGAAATGTTCAAGAAACCTGGCATTGAGACACTAAATATTGGGGATTGGCTCAGGTGTCAGTTGGAAAAGCGTCAAGTGACCAATTAGCCGCATTCGAGCAGTCAATGAAGCGAAGTTAATTAAGCGTCGGCTTGGACCGCCCTCCTGCCTTTATCAATTTCCCGAAAAAACAATTAATCATTTATACGCTCATTATACTTTAAACGTAGCTAATTTCAACTTAATTTGGCCGGGCCTGCCACCCGTCACCCGCTGCCCGTCCCCCGACCCACCGCGCTGGAAAACTTGTCAGGCAATGGCTGCGGCAGGATTTCCCGGGCGTTCTCGGCTGGGTTTATTTGAGGCGGCTTCAATTGTGCTTGAAATTTGCACGATTAGCGGAACGCTCGACTGGCCAACGGACTGGCACTGAATCTGTGCTAATCGGAATGGGCTGCCAGGAATGGCTGGCTGGCAGGACCAAAAACTTTGCGGATGACACTACTATATAATGAAGAAGAGTTTTCATCGCCCAAGTTTTAATTAATTCAGTTGATGCTCACACTTTTTGCAGTCTTTATTTAAGTTTCATGTTCAAAAAGTGGCTTTGAATATTTTAGATATTTATTAAAATATTATTTTGGATCAAAGATCTAGTCTCTGTTCTTTAATATTAAGTGACAATGTTTATGTCAACTGGAATTTAAAAGCTTTTTGAAGACTGAAGTTACTGGGCAAATTTCCACGTCTTCCATTTCTAAAGACTCTATAAAATATTGTTCTAGTTTTTTAATTTTTTAAGCCACATGTATATACAACAAATCTAGAAAAATCCAACTGCAGTTCAGGTGTCACAATAACCTCTATTAACATTTACACGGGTGACCCTAAAAAGCAGAAGTAACTGGCAGCTACTCAAAAACCATTAGGTAATTAAGTAGAAAATTGCAAAAATTAACAGAACAAAAAAGAAATGGCTCTAAATCGGGCTCTCTTTTTTTTGTTTTTCCCGTCGGGAAGGAGAGATTCTCGTCCACGGCAGCAGGGTCTTAGACTGCTTAAGGAAAATTAATTAAAAATAAACATGGCACACGCTTGTACTTTGGGAATGCCAACCAAAATAGACCGCGGGCAGCGAAGGAAAAAAGAATGAAACAAGAGAGGAGGAGAAAGAAGAAAACCCATATCCAGACAAATAAGAAAAATGAAAGCCGGGCTAGCCAAATTCCAAACAAAAGCTCACGAAACATTTTGCGGCCACAAATCCGAGACGATAAGAAAATAAGTAACAAGGAACGGCACAGGACGAGCGAGGACGAGGAACGAGAGGCGAGAAAAAGGGACCTGACCAGGATAGAGAAAGCGCCAAAAGTATTTAGTAATTACGTCAAGGGAAAGCCAGAGGGGGAGCGATTAGAGGGAGTTTTCCCAGCTAGGTGAAAATTGCATTAAAAATGTTCTGGTGAGGGGAGAAAAATTGTACCCGCACAGAGAGAAATGTATACTTCTTTGGATACTAATATCATAAGTATTATTTTGTGGTACAATAAATATTATCCGCAGATACAAATAGGTATTACAAAATACAATTAGAAAATGTTCTGTGATGAATGATTCTATAAGAAATTAATCAAATTTAATGCAATGAACAAAAGGACTTTAAGAACTACAAATTTAAATTCTAAGAAAGAGACTTAGGCTGAATTTGTTCTCTGTATGCAATAACTTGAGCATGCGAACTTCCATAATACGACTCGATTTTGCCCACATGGCATGGGCATTTCAGGGTAGTTGGTACTGGAAGGAGCAATAGGGGATATAGAGGCTCTACCGGAGGGTGGATGGGCTGGGTCAGACACATGAAAACTTTAGCACTCAGGAAACAGGAAACTATTGTTCTGCGGTTGCTGCCTCATGGCCTCAACGGTAATTGTCCTGCCCCATCCAACCTAGCAGCCTGCCAGGCTGCCACCCACTCAGCTCCCCAATCGCAAGGCCTCCCCCATTTATTGTTGTTGCGGTAGGCCAAGTAACGTCAGATCCTGATATTTGATGCATGCATATATCTGTGCTACCCAACTGCACATATACATATATTTGGGCTGGATTTTATGTTCCTGGCAGGTAATTCGAGTTTAATTTGTTGGCAACTTTGACCCCTTTTCAATGGGGTTCGTTGGGAACATTAGCTGCATGTGCATGTGACATCATCAGCTATTCGGGCCAAGGCGAAATGCATCAATACAGCTAAGTGGCCAAGTTTTAATGTTCATGCGACGGGAGCCCGGAATAGTAGCTCATTGGTGGGCTGTCACATTCATTTGACGAAGATGCATTCCTCTTATCAAAATTATTTAAAGCCCTGCCTTTTTGGCCTCTTACTTTAATGCTAAAAATTGTAAAAAGTATTTGAATCAAAGTATTTTCTTGCAATCCACAGCAAATTTAAATACGGTAACAATGCACAAAAATGGGCAAGAAAAATAACGTAAAATTGATTCCAAGAGATATTTATCCACCAGCAAAAATAAATAAAAAAAATACCATTTTCATCTTGCTGGAAAGCTGTTGTAAAGGGAAATATTAAGGAATATTGGCATCAAAAACGAACAACAAGGAAAAAAAAAATACCGAATGCATTTTTCATCAAAGGAAAATGTAATAAAATATTAAAATAAATCAAGAGGAAGGAGCACAGCGAAACACATGTAGAATAAATTCGCAAGTCAAAAATATATATATAAATAAGCTATTGAGATAAGCGTACTTCTGAGGAAATATTCACAAAGAACTGGCTTGGATAGGATGGCGAGGAAAAGTGTGGGTCTAAGAGTAACAATGTGAGCCGCTTATCAGTTTAGTGCGCTTGTTTTATTATTTTAATAATATTACATTTGGGATGTGAGGCAGGAGTACAAATCTGGGAATTGGAAAGGATATAGATAAAAAGGGGAGTTGAACGTAGGATTATGTTATGCAGTAAGCTAGCAGGAAATTGGCAAACACGTATTGGCCAAAATGAGCAGTTTCCTTTGATTTCTAATATTTTCCCAGTAATATTAACCGATTGGATATTTATTTACTGGATCACTGTAATAATACTGCTGTCTGGTGTTCATTTATCTATTTATTTCTGTGACATTCCTACACATAAAATATGTCAGTGAATTCAAATCAAAGAGAGTTCAGCTACATAGAAACCGACATAGTTAATTGCTTGCTTTGCAGCGGCTTATATCTGCCTACAAACTAGACCTCATTTAATGGGAAGCCTCCTCCCCATTTCGAATCACAAACTTTTATTGAACATTGGGTTCCGCTGCCAGCATGAACAAATCAACAAGAATTAGGCCTGTCAGCTCAGAGGCACAGAAATTCGTCTTTCAATAAATTGCCAACTGGCGGAAAGCCGAAGAAAAGCCCATTTCGCCAGCTATTTGAGTCATTGAACTGCAGCAGGCGGGTGGAAAATTAACGCAGCCGCTTTAATTTGCAATTTCAATTCATTTGGGTTTATCGAAGCCCCTTTCAGCTGGCGTGCCTGCTGATTCTTAGACAATAAAGCACATTCCTAGTGCATGTCAGGCATTAATATATTAAACGGGGAGGCATCCTCTGTCCCTTCTCCACAAAAACTGCCAAATCGATTCACCCTCGGCCACAAATCTCCTCCCCGCCCCTGCCGTCGCGTGTCTGTGCCAAATTTTGGCTGGCAATCAAAACGCATTGCCAATCAATTGATTTACACAAGCCCCCTCCATCGATGTCTGATTTGGCAAATAGCTGTCATTGGGTTATCATAATGTCAGTCACAGCGTTCGGGCGGACATGTCTATTCCCGGAGAGAGCGCTCGCCGATGATTTGTTTTTATAAATTTCCAAACGCCTTCAGGAGGGTACTTTGTTATAAAAAAGAGAAAGATATATAAATATACAAAAATATATTTCATCCTCGAAAGAAAACTATAAATGATAAGACAAAGTCAAAGATTTTAGTCCTGAGGAAGTCGATTAAAATGTAACTTGCAAAAGATTGCAGTAACCCAATTATGGTTAAATAATCCGCCTTTCCGTATCTCATAGTTTCCATATATTTATTTTAGGAATTCTATAATTTTCTGAAGATATTCTCCTTGTCCTGCTGTAAATTAATTAATGTCCGTGCCGGAAACGCTTTCCGCTTGTTGAATTATGGACGAAGCAGCATTTACATTTAACTATTACTAAACTATTTAGTTTACAAGAGGCATTACGTTAAACCTTTTGACTTCAGAGGCGAGCCAGGCAAATTGACCGCATCCATCTTAGCTGCCGTCACCTGTGTTCGGCTAATTAAACTAATGCAATCCTCGGCCGAAAGCCAACAGCCGGAGTGCGAAGTCTGGCCATTATATATGTATGCACAGAGGCTTCTGGTCAAGACCGGATTGGCTTGAAAGGACAAATAGGATAACAAAACATGACAAAACAACAAGAGCCACTGAGGCAGGAGAAGAAGTTCCGCAGAAGACTAAGTTAAATTTATAGGCATTGAGGGCAGGAATTGCAACTTCCGGCCAAAATACAAACACAGAGGCACACACACAAACCCTAAACCGTAGGAATTCCCCAGATCCTGTGGAGCGGCGGCGGGGTGACTTGCATGGCAACTTCATTTCGCAGTTGCTGGAACTTTAGAGAAGTTCGCTTCACATGAACCGACGACAAGGACAAGATAAAATATAAATGGCTTCGGTTTACTTGCGAGTGGGCGGAAGTATCGGGGAGCGGAAGTGCCACTGATAGCCGTCACATGCTCGAGATTTACTTATTAATGCCAGTCCCGTGTCCTGGGCCGACATCCTGCCCAGCTGGGGAGAGTCCTGCGTAGCGGGCTTTGCTTTGTTTTGAAGTCGATCCAGTAGCTCCCACAGCCATTACACAGAAAGAATAATAATGCTTAAACTAAAATCCCCGACCACATAAGTACCAGGCGTCAGCAAACAGGAATCATTGCCTGCCTTTAGGGTATTACATGAGAGTAACTAAAAATTCGCTTGTGCTCGCAGGAACTTCTGTTTCTTTTATCGCAAAAATTTAGAATAAATATTGATTGAAATAATTACAGAATATCCGTTGATATCGAGCCGTTTTCTCCCCGTGCACTTTTTTCTGACTGCTCCTCTGTTGACTTCCGACACCCTTCGGTGTGTTTGGAACATAATTTGTGCCCAGAAGGAGGTCGCAGGACAAAGGACATGCAGTCAGCAGGGACAGAGGCTGTTGCTTCTTGCTTTTAGTGACTTTGACAGTTTTATACGATTTACGTCATGGTAAATTAAAAATTACGCGTGCTCCCAGCCCTCTGTCGTCCATGTTACGAGTACATTGCTGTTAGGATTTTGGCGGAGGAGGGTTAATCCCGGGGGTGGATTGCGTGGGTGCCTTGGGGGTGGGTTGAATGTATCGAGTGGGTGAGATTAGAAAATAAAGATAAATGGAATTTCTAGGAGGGGTTGCTCTTGGTAATGTTTTTATTTCCCGGTGATCTTATCGGGGAAATAGTTTTTATGGACAGAGACGTATGATTATTTTGACAAATCGCTTCATTTGCATTTTATATGGAGAACCTAAGGTCAGAGATACTGGATATATTTTATAGATAGTATAAATAAAATAATTGCTTTGTTATTTTCACAGACATTTTTATATTTCATTCCCAAAATTCTTTAAGAAGGCCTACTATTAAAGGAGTAGTTTTGTTAAAGTTACTGCGACTTTTCTGTAATCAAAAAGGATCTAAATTGCAAGCAGAAATCTAAAGCTTTATCCATTCCATTCAGCAGTTACTAAATCTCATTTCCACACTTTTCCCATTCACAAGCCATGGCGTTTTTATTCCCCGCCCCGGCTGACTCACAAAAAATGTATAAAATTCGCCAACGAATCTGGGACGTTAATCTCTTCGTTAAACTCAAGTTATTTACAGGTCAACAAGTCAGCAGCTCTTTTCGCGATAGAAAGGGGCCAACCGAAAGGAGGGGAAACCTTGAACCCAGCCCCCAAATGGAGCTCCCTCGGCCTAAACGACCATTTAACAGACACTTGTGTGGCCCATTTTGTCCGCCTGGCCGCGACAAATTGTAAAAAATAAAATGGTCGAAAAGTGCATAGAAAGCCCGGAAATGTAACAAATCCTTAAATAATTTGAAAGTCTGGCCGAAGCGGCTTGTAAGCGGGCCGCTGTGTGTGTGCACGTATGTTGGGGGCGTGGCAACACGGTCGCTGTGCTGTATAAATTTCCACCTGTGCTCCTGGCCAGAAAAACACGCTGGCACTGCAATTTTCACCGCTCGCTTCGGAAAAGGAATGCAAAAGCGTGCAAAAATCCCCTCAGAAAAAAATACAAAAAAGAATGGAAGACCTTCTCGAGTGTGTGAGTGCCAGAGCGGGAGGGCGAGATCGAAAATGGATAATAAAAAGCTCATTGCAACAAATTCCTGCACAATTTCCAGTGTTAGATTAGAAACGCTGCACAAAGGCGTGAGTCGAGGGTTCGGGGTGTAGGTTTCGCGGGGGAGCAGGCACCACATGCAACACCGCTCGCAGCGCTTGCCACTCGGTACTCGACTGCAACGAGGGTATATAGTGGATACCAAAATATGTGGGGTACACACCAGGGTTCCCCCGAAATTGTTATAAGCTTGAACATTTTGGTCTTTCTCAAATTTATTTAAAATATTTTGCAAACATATTTTGTATATTAATTGCAATTTAAAGTGCACGGATTACGGCGAAACTCATAGTCGAGGTACTGAGCTCTCTTTTTCTTTTCCTTTCTCTGCCAGAGGCTGCAGTTTTTTGCCTTTCCTATTTTTCCTTTATTATTTAGCGCAGCTGTGTGAGTGCGCCTCGCTTTCAGTTGTTTGATCCTTGCACTTTTTCATAGCTTTTCACCTCCCAACTGTGCTGCGCTATCTCTTTCAATCCATTTTCCTCCCCGGCGCCTTCCTCATACTTGAACATTTCCCACGTTGCTTTACACTTGGGCACTTGTTCGTGGGATTTTATGAGCTTAGTTGGCGATTTAGCGATGCTTGTCTTATTTAGTTTTTAAATAAATGGCCAAGGATGTTCAGTTGGCTTTGGTCCTTCCTCTGTGAAGGAGAAGTGGCGGCGACTTGTTGGATCTCTCTCGTTTTTTATTTCTTATGTCTGTGAAAGTGATAATAGCGGCTAGTTAAACCGATGGACAATGTAGTTAATTGTTAAAGAGAACCGTCTTAAAGAGATGTCAAAGATAAATTACGTTTGGTCTTCAAAAAAAAAAGGATTACAAAATGAAAACATCTATAAAGTGATGGCATTTGTTAGAGAAAATCAGTAATATATAATATGTTGTGTGAATTGAGCGAAACCAAACACATGTATTAAATTCAATTTAAGCAAAAAACTCTTAATTTTCATTAAAAAAATTAGAGTCTAATGGAAGCCATTTGTAATCAAAACTTTTTTGCTTGCTCATTTCGCCATTGCTAAAATCTGTTCACAATTACAGAGCGGAGGACATTAAATTTAATGAAACAACCCCCGAAAACCCAACCGCCTACGATTTGTCTGTGAGGAAAAGTGGAAAATGTGCCATTAAATGGCAAACACCAAAGACCCAGGCTCTTTAAGCGTAAACAAAGGGGGTAGCCAGACCGTCACGGGGTTTTTGTGCTTAAATTTCATAATAAACACAAAGGACAGACACAGGGACTGCGTCCTGAATGCTGGCGCTGAATGGCTCCAACCATCCGGCAAAGACACACCAAAGAAAAATAAATACGATGTTCGACGGGATATTTTTGGATGCATTCGAGTAATTCCATAATTTGTAAAATACTATTTTTCAAGCGGGACTTCGATTTTATTAAAGGAAACTATATTTTTCGTTAGCATGCAAATATTTGAAAATTAGTAAGTCGAGAATATTCTTGAACAAGTCTCATCCGTTTTCTTTCCGTGCAGCTGGCGGAGAAGCGACTTGGTCAGAATTGGTGGTCCCACAAATGCAAGGAGTACTGCACATGTGTGGGTGACTGACTGACAGAAGAAGGAGTGGGTCTGGGCTCCGGCTTGTGTTTGTGTTTGAGCAGGACAAACAACAGCAGCATTCATTTTCGCCAAACCAGAAGAAGTGACATAAAAATGCATTAAGCTGAAATTGTCAACAATTTTTCAAGCCACCCCCAAAGGACGACGGACGTCGAGTCGAGCATCCGCATCCACATCCCCGACGCGTTGGCGACAAGTCCGCCCGAATAAACAGCCCTCGCAGGGACCCCCACGCTCTGAGGATGGGCCGGGGCTGATAACCCCAGATGGCAGTCAAATCTGACTGAATAATGACTGTGCAGCGTCGAGACAGTAATAGTGCCCGATATGATGTGGCGGCACTGCCACTCCTATTGGGTTGCACAGAGATACGGTTTTACATTTTTAGTGTCAGCACAAATTATGATAAATTTGGCGCCACTTCTCCAGTCAGGACATCCGCTAAGGCTGATATTACTGGCCAGCTTGTGAACTTCGCTCGCGCGGCAGCTAATAGAAAATTAAAGTACCAGCTTTCGGGCCGCCCATCTGTTGCACAAGTGTATCTCGACATCATGCACATTTCAAAAGCCGAGCTCCGTAAACTTGGACTTTGGAAAGTTTCCACTTGGCCAAGGAACTCGTTGCCAGTTCCTTCGAGCAAACTGTGTGGTCAGTGAGGCAAACGCTGCTGCTCTTCGCCCGGGAGTTCGTGTGGAAGGGAAACTGTGTGCCAGTTCAGGTCATAATGTGGCTCCGGCCGGCCAAACTTTCAGCTTGCCCTCCTTCGGCTTTACTCTTTTCAATTAGCTGGCCGTAAGTTTTCCGAAATATGCTTTGACACAATGTCCCGTAATTTGAGCAGCTAAGAGTTTTATATGCAAGCGTCCGGGCTTGAATTTAATTCACATCCAAGGAGGTGGATGGTCAAATTGTGTGGCCCAGGATGTCATCGAGGGCCAAGAGTCAAAAGTAGATTCAAGACAAAACACGTTTCTATTTTTTTAATACAAACCTGATCTGGGCTCCCCCTGTTCGAAGGATCACTTTAAATTTAATAAGTAAATATGGCATTAGGATTAATTTTCTCTATAAAATGGTATTATAATATTATTAATATTATAAATATTTCTTAAAATGTTTAAATTTTCAATATGGATAACTATTCCAATTATTCAATAATAATAAACCTACCTACCTTTCCAGACTCCTGTACTTTTGCCTTGCTTTTAGACAAAACATAAAATATAAATAAATGCTGTAAATCTCAGCTGGCTGGCCAAATCGGACTGCGTAACTCTAGAACAGGTTATTGTCCAGAATTTCAGGTACAGAGAATCCTGATATACCAGTCCTTGGATTATACGCTGTGTGGCTTAATCGAACTAAGGTCCTTCGGCGGCGCAAAAGTGAGCAAATCGCAGAGCAATCTGTTAGCTGAAGCAACACTCGGAGCACTCCAATCTGGCGGCTGGCGGGTGTAAATCACTGGGCAGCTGGACATTTGCTTGACACTCGAGACTGGTCGGCACTTCTTAATATATGCCATGCATGTTGCATAAACAAGATTTAAACAAAGGCAGTGGCAGAGGCAAATATTTGCCGCCGCGTGTCGCCAACAATGAGGTTTTGCCTCTCCAAGGAATCAGAACGTGGGTGGCCGGATGGCAGGATAGCTGGATGCCCTTTCACTGCCACACAGCAACGTCGAGTGCGGTCTGGTTTTTACTTTGTGTGCCACTCACGTTGTGCTCGTTATTCATATTTATTGCACACGTTGTGGGGTGCAGAGCCACCTCCCCAGGACTCCGTGCTCCACGAGGAGTCCTGGGACTGCTCCAGCACCGCCTCCCCAGTCAAATGGCCGGGCTGCATGTGCATTGTCCTTGTGCCTGGGCCTCGTGTCTGGCTGTAAAAACTTTGCAATTACAGTTATTTGATGGGATTTACAAAGCACCTCCCGCACTCGTGCCGGTTTGTTTGGACATTCGTTTGCTGCCGGATTGTTGCAACCTTGTCTATTTAGTGTGGCATGAAATGGGCGCCGCAGAGCCACAGAGCCACAGAGGGCAGAAGGCGCTAAATGACAGTGGAGCAGCCAGAAAGTCTAATCCAATGACTGGGGAATCGGGGACGTTGAGCACCCGGCTGTGCTGTGAATGTGTCTCAAATGTGAAGCTCTGTTGATGGAAGTTTTTCATTTTTTGTGGCTTCAGTTTCGTGATAATGAAGAGTCACTCAGGTCGTGACAGGTTTGATTAGGTTACAAGGGGTTATGTCCTGAATCCTTTAATGTGGTTGGGGTAAATTTGGTATACTTAAGTGCAATTATTTCATTTAAAAGTAACTTTTGAATCTAGTAACTAATCAATTAGTAAAATCTTTTATTTTACTTCCTGAGAACATTATTCAGTTTTTCGAAAGTTATTTCATTCCTGTCCCGTCTGTTAATGTCCTCTTTTATTTCATCATTTTTATTAAGCACTCAATTTGAATCAAAAGCTTATGCAAGCCATAAAATACAAAATTTATTGCTTTTGCAGGATTTGGGAATATCCGTCAGATGTCTGATCGCCTTTCGGCAAAAACTCACATTTTTACGACACGAGAAGTGAAAGGGGATAAAAATGATTTTTAATTTCATCTCACATAATCAGGGAACAATTTATTCATATTTTATTGAGGGAGAGCGATAAATGCAAACAGGTGGAACGAGGGTCTGGTTACACAAATCTTTTTTCTGTCCTTTCGTTGGCTATAAGCTGATTTATAATGCCAGACCTGGACCTAAAAAACGCACGACAGTAAAACAGGGAATCGGACATGTGTACAAATGTCCGCCACATTCTGCATTATATATATTAAAATATATACCTATAAAAATATGTATGGCTGAGGGGAGGTCTGTGTGTGCGAGAGTGTTCAGTTAGAGATTTGTGGCATAAAACCATGCCGAAAGTCATGTCAATACGTGATCAGAATAGATATTAAAAATGTCAATTTTTCAGTTGGGACAAATCGATAGGCAGTTACTCTTTCTAATAATATAAAGGAAAAATGGTTTTAAATGGCTCATGCTGCCAAATATAAAGCTTCACAAGTGGGAAATTATAATTATAAATATTTTATTAGCTTGCACAGTAAAATATTTAATATATAACAATAAAAAGGAACGAGTCGTAAAAGTTCTTTACGATTCAATATTCTTCCTCAGCCGGAAGGGTAAAGCTCTGCCAACCAACGGGCATCTAAAATATCGTGGGAATTGTCGAGTCAATAAAATCCGTTTGGGATTTATTTAATAAAAAGTCCAAATAATAAAGCACAAAATGCCCATAATAAATTATGCACAGCGCCGTAAAACAAAATGAAGAAACGGCACGGCAAAACAAACAAACGATAAAAAATTGATAATAAAATAAAAGCAAATGGTAAATTAAAAATGAGAGGCGCGATGATTTTTTATCGCTTTCAGTTGATTTCTATTAGACACGGCCCGCGGGAGTTGTTTGTTCAGTCCCTTTTCGCTGAAAGCATTATTGCCTTAAATAATTAAACATAATTGTTGAAGGTTTGTTTTTCATTTCCCGTGTTATTGTTTCATTTCAGGCCTGACCGCCGCTCTGAGGGACGTCCGGGTCCGAGTGCCCCACGCGGTCAAGCGCGGCGACAAGGCCATCCTCAAATGCTTCTACGACATCGAGGACGACAGTCTGTACTCCGTGAAATGGTATCGGGGCAGGCGCGAGTTCTACCGCTACACGCCCAAGGAAACGCCGCCGATGAAGATCTTTCACTTCCCTGGACTGAAAGTGAGAGTAAGTTGTCTAACTATGATCTTTTTTAAAAAATAAAGTAGCATAAAATGCGTCAGAAACAGTCTGACAACGAAGAAATAATTATTACAAGCCATTGGAAATATTTATAAGAAGAACAAAAACTTCACTGATAACTAAAATAATATTAGGAGGCACAAATTCTTAATTGTGCTTAGAAAAGTACAATTTAACTTAGGAAATGTATTTTAATTTATTCACACTCTTTAGGGTCTAGTAAAATATCCTTGTAAATTTCAGGCGTCTATTGAACAATTTCCCTTAACACATGACCTCTTCCTTTTTTTTTGGTCTCGGTAGAAAAACACAAAGAAAAGACACAACTATTTCTGCAAATAAAATAAAATAGAAATGCAGATAGGACAAGGCAAAGAACAACCATCAAAACTAAAAATGAATTAGTCTTGTGACTACGAGTCTGTTTTTCTTTTCGGTTGCATTTCTTTCTTTCCTTTTTGTGATCTGATTTTTTTTAATTTCAAAAAAGAATCCTAGATTGAATTTAGAAACGAAAAACTACCCTACATCTTTATTTTCCAGAACCATTATTCGAACATAACAAGACACATTTTCAATAAATACGACTTTTTGCCAACCTTAATACCGTGATTATTTTCTTAATATTTTACCTAAATCCGTATATATAGTATTTTCTGAGTGCCTATTTTTAGTTCCCGACATATATTATTCCAATAAATCTGACCAACGAAACTATACGTTCCACAGATTCTTGTTTTGGTTTTCGGCATGCCATTTGCACAGCCAAATAAAAAAGGAGAGAAGGGAGAAAAAGAAGGAAGAAAAATAAATTAAACCAAACTAAACGGGTTGCGGCCTCAACAATGTAAAACATTTGCATTTCCAGGGCAGCCAAATCGAACGAAACGCTACAGTTAACAAGGAGGAGCAGACACATGTGAAATTTCAATGCACAATCAAATCAAAACACGGTTTTTAACTTCCGCTTCACGGCAGCTACGAGCCGGAAAAACAAAAACGTGCATTTAGATTCCCGTTTGGGTCTCAAGCCTTGTTTTTTAGTTTCGAAATGCGTTCGGGGTAGCTGGCAATATTTTTCAATAAATATTGGCATTTTTAAATTGGTTCGAAAATTATTCAGGCATATGAAGAAGCACGATGGCATTTTATTTATTTGCGTACTGCTTTTGTGTGTATTCGTATTTTTCATTCAAATTTATTTTTCCAACTCATGTGACAATAAAGACAATAAAACCACATTCTTTTGCATTCGAAGAGCTATTTTGTATTAGAATGGTGAAAATGGAGTGAGAATAGAAATGTTTGCCTCCGAAAAGAATGGAAATTCTGAAACGAAGGGAAATATATACAATAACTAAACGAGAATGTTAGAAAAACAATAGAAATGGTTTTCGACCAGTGAAAAAAGGATAAGCAAATATTCGCTGAATCTAGAAATGTGTGAATTTCTTTTTTATAAATTCAGTAAGGCTTAATGGCAAAACAATGGAACAATCCGCGCGTACATTCGAATAGGGTTTGGCCCAAAAGGCACCATGAGGATTGCGTTAAAATCATAAATTAAAATAATATA
>JAEIIH010025293.1:0-12527 GCA_018904745.1 Drosophila orosa
TACATTTATTTAATATAATATAATATAATTTATAATATGGAACACCTTCAATAAAAAACTATATCCTCCCTTTTATTTCCCGCTTTTACAGGGAACTCAACATATATGAAAATGAAAATTGGAAATAGGAAATCAGAGATCGGCCAAACAGTTGAAAAATAGGTTAGCGGCGAGCGGGAAGGATGACATCCAATACGCGCGAAAAATTTAAGGCATGACCCACATATTCTGCTGGTTCCACCCCCTCCACTCTTCACCCTGCTACACTCTTTTCCCCGTTTTACCATTTTCCCCAGCTTTTTCAAAGTGATTGACAAGGTGAGACAAATGTTTCTGTATCCGTGAGATACAATTCGTTGCTGGGTTGTCTCCACAAAGGCGAAAGTTGCAAGAGGCTTCCCTTATCCAACCCCAAGCCACCACCAGCTCATCGTGCCTCCACCTCCGACCCCTCTCTGTCTTTTGTACACTTGATTGATTGCGGCTCGGCGTCCTCAAGGTCACTCGGCGCTGGTGGACTACAAAAGATATGCAAATGGCAGTCCACCGAGACGATGGCCGCCGGCAGATGGAAGCGTGAGTCACGGGGGTCACCAAACAATCGGGAACCGTCCGCTGGGAACAGCTATCCATAGAGATCGATAAGCAGCCATAAACTTGGCCAACTTATGGCAACTGGCCATATACATTGCATATTTATTCGGCCATTAAATGCGGGAGAGCAGCCTCACATGGGATCGCGGCGCATTCCATTCGAATCCAATCCATTCGATCCCTGGTTCCCCAACTAAATAAATTTTCAAATTGTTTATTTTCTTCCAAACAAATCAGCGTACATTAAAAACAGCGAGCAGAAAATTTCAAATCCAAATAAAACATTAACATCCGGTGGGAATTTTAGCAGGGACCATTGGACCCACTGTGCGTGGGGGTGCTTGTTGTTCTTATTACTCGTATTATTGCCATTGTTATTGTGGCTGGTGGTGTTGTTCGTTCGCCTTTGAAGTGAAGGGGGACTTACAGGTGTTAAACTAATAAACGAAAAGTTGGCCAGAATATAAAGGGAATTCCCCAAGCAATAACAAAGTTGGATAAGCTTATAATCTGGATTTTTTTTTTAAATATTGTAAAAAGTTTGCTCAGCAGAAAGTTTAAAAATCTTAATTACACTGAGCTGCTTCTTAAGATTAACAGAAAAAGGTTTAAACTTTTAAAAAAATATTTTCTTTTGGGCTGAAAAGTCTGAAATGTTGGCAACTCAATTAGCTTAATAGATACTCTCTAGTATTTAGTGTACTAAATGACTTTTCCTTTCAATATTTACATCCAGAAATATTTATCAACAAAAGTTATAAAAAGTCTGCGTCTTTGATGTCAGAAAATTACAGGTGTTTCTCCATCCAGTCTGCATGTTTATAAAGGTCAGCGGTTTTTAGGAACCAAATATAACTTTTTGAAAAGCCAAAACACCAAAAGTCGAACCACATCAAACTTCATCATAATAGCGAAAGACTTGCCTGGGACTTTGTGCCCCCATATCATACTGTAACCACAATTTTGGTATTCATGTTCCACTTGTTTGAACAATTTACATAAGCCCCAAAAAAACAAAATTTAGAAAGAAAATACTGCCGCCGACCCTGTCATGATAATTCCCTAATAATCGAGTCTATTTATCAGTCCGCTTGCCTTGGTTGGTCGCGTGGTTTTTTTGTTTTGTTTTTATGCCTTCTTGGGTGGCAATTTAATAATGAAAGACAGAGCAGCCCCCAAAAAGGGAACTGAAGAAAAACAATTGAAAACTGGGAGTGAAGAGAAATGAACATTTTACGTGATTCCAAATTTATTTCAAAGAGCAGAGGGAGGCACAGGCAGAGATTGTTCTGTTGCCAAATGCAACAATTCGCACACAAAAAAGAAACCAAGGAGAAACAAGGAAAAACATGATATAAAAACAAGAAATCTTCTTCAACAAAATTCGCATTTCCCATTTGATTTATTTATAAAGCGATGATGACGTCGCCGTATCGGATCGGATCGAGTCGGTTATAGTCTGCTCATCTCGGGCCTGTCTGTCTGTGCACACGAGCGCCTCTCGAGGAACTTATAATGCGAATACTGGGCGGCCTGCTGGAGAAGGAGAAGGTATTTCCTGCGCTAAAACGTTTAATTTATTAATGAGATTTATTTATAGAGCGTTGAGCGGCGCTGAGTGGGCAGGTGAAAGGTTGTATCCGAAGGATTGATTGGGCGGATGGGGTGCCCAAGTGCCAGCAGCGCGTGGCCGAAACAGAGGGCGGAGAACTAAGAGTCGGTCTCTTCTATGACGCGTGGTTATTGTAATTAAAGTTATGTACGATATATTCTGCCGCTTTTATACACTTGTATTCACCGCGCACACCCGCACCAGCACCAGCACCAGCACCCACACCCAAATTTTCTTTGGCCTTTTTAATGGCGCCTGGGTGCGGCCCACAAAAATAATTTACAACGTGTTGTTTGGGTTGCTTTTTCTTAGCTTGTTGCGGCGCCTTCCAGGGCATGTGCAGGGTGTCCAGGGAGGGAGTAGGGCAATTGAAGTCGAGGGGGCGGCAATGTACGGCCAGATAATGACAGAATTATGAGAGGGAACAACAAGCATATGGCAAGTCGGGCCAAAAATTATGGCAGCAGAAATAAAGAGAGTTCAAGAGTCTTAACTTATTCCAAGTAGCTTTAAGGAAAGTAAAAGTGTTGATTTTTTGGGAATAAGTTTGCGAATTAGTTTGGTAATTAAGAGACAATTGGGAGCAATAAATACGTATTGCTTATGGATTATAGTAACATTAATTCCAGGCAAAGCATTTATATTCTCAAGATGATTACTGTAATTTCTAATTTACTTTTAACTTTACAAAAACCACAAACGGTGTTTCAAGATAATCTCCAGTTTCCGAATCTGCAGCTTAAGCTTCAGGTATTATTTGACAACCAGTTTAACGCTTGTTTATGCAACTTAACTGGCACTTAAGTAACTGACATCCTTAACTGGACATGGAATTTATTCCTTTCATTTTACTTTCCAAAAAAACAAACATTGTCTCAGGATAATAAGTCAGTTTGTTAATCTCCAGTTAAAGCTGCAGGTATTATTTGACAACCACTTTAAAGCTTGTAAGTGACTGACATCCCTAACTGGACATGGGACTTATTCCTTTCTTTTTACTTTCCAAAATCTTACTAAATCTTCAGCTTCAGCTGCAAGTATTATTTGACAACCAGTTTAACTGGCACTTTAGTACTAACTGACTAACTAACTGACTTAAATAAAAATTGAAAAAAAATCACCTACAAAAATATGCATTATAGAAAGCTGGGCTAATATCCAGGTTCCTTTGGTAAGGTAACTTCCAAGCTGAGCAGCTGCTGCTCTCCTTGGATTATCGCCTAACCGCCGAACCTCTGAACCTGTTCCCTGATAAGGCGACAGCGACTTGGTGGCACTGATTAGAGCTAAGCACAAGCCCGCCCAGAAGCAATGAGATCACTCCCACCGATCGATTAAGCCTCTAGCCTCCCTTCCCCCACATTCCCGTTCTGCTCACCGCCATACGCCACCCACCACAGGCCAGTCCCCCCACTCCCCTCACCATTTTCTGGAGCTGGGCCCCCGTGGAGTGAATAACTGAGATTACGGCATCCCAAAGCTCGGAACGAGAGAGAGAGAGAGAGCGAGAGCGAGAGAGATCCCGCTCACTCGTCGCCGTGTTATTCAATAATTTGTTTGCGTTCTAAAATTTTGATTCATTTGCCTGCACGCACACACGCACGTTTACGATTCGCTTATTTGTCAGGTTAATAAAATTAAACTCATTTGATTTACCTGAGCCGCACACACACTGACGAAGAGGAAAGAGAGAGAGCCAGCCAAAAGCACTATTCGGAGCGAGCGAGAGCGCGGGGGAGTGTTAATAAGAATGCAGAAGAAAATTGCCACACTCAAACTTTTGTTGTTGTATTTATTGTTGTTATTGGCGCGCTTTTTGTTGTTATTTTGTGCTTTGCCATTTACGCGCTGCTGGGCGAGATTTTGCGAGCAGCATCGCCTGGCAAACACACACAATTCGCAAAGTCACACGCTGCGTTTGTTTTGGTTTTGTGTTCCCTTCTCTTGGCAGCCACCACAGACTCACAAAAACCCGCGACGCTGATGGGGCCTATTCCATTGCGATACGGTGTAATTTATGCACTCACAATTGCCGCCAAGCCACCAATAAGTTCGCAAGTTGTGTTAACAATTTAAAAAACGTTCAAAAACGAGACGGAAAAAAAACGCGACCGCTTTGCTCGAAAAAAATCTGTTGACCAGTGAGGCCAGAGTTTCCCAAGGCACGGGCACCAAAAAAGCTCTAAAATCAGCTGTGCTGCAAGCCCTGCTACGTTGACAATTTAGCTATTTTCTCACCAGAACTGGCGTTTTAAGAGTGGGGACTACAACTAAAAATGAGCAAGCGAATTTTGGATTCTTGTTTGTACTTTAGTGTTCTTTAAGATATTTAAAAAAAAACAGACACAACAAATATGGTCAACTCAACATTTATTATAGATTTTTTCCAGGCATTAAGAAAGTTATATTGCTAAAAAAACATAAGCTAAAATTGCTAGATTATTTAAATTTGGAATTTTAAAGGTGCCATCGGGGTTTTTTAAAGATCTGTTGCTTACTTTGTTTTTTTCTGAAATGATAAGCTTTTTCCCGCTTTCATACGTTCAAACCGGATTTTTGTTTTATTCAAGGCTGGCAGCACTAAACACAACTAATAGCCGGTCAACAGTCTGGCAGCTCTGGTCATAAAAAAGTGCAAATTCTTCATTCATCTGTGTGCTATTTAAAGACTCTGTCGCATTGGTGTTTTAAAGTTTATTTCTCCTTGTAACCATATACAGTTCCCAGATCGCTGATCTCCAAAGATCTACAAACCTCATCGTTTCGCTCCTTGGTCGACACGATCGTAAAGGTGGACAAATCCCTTGTGGAAAATTTGAGGTGCAGGACGAGAAGATAACCACCGGCTGAATCGAGGTTCGTTGGCAACACGTGACCGTGACAGTCCTCTGAAACTAATTTGATTCATTTGAACAGGCCTACAAAATATTCATTCATTATAATTCGGGGAATCCCCGTCTTAAAACTAAGAAAAACCAAAATGGCAGCACAGGCCACTTCAGGGGCCGCTTTAGCTGTCATAAAGAGAATGTTCGAGGACCCGATGCCCCGACTCTTGCCGTCCTTACAGTCTACTAAAATGTCTCAATTTATAGAGGGTGCTAACAGCAACTATAAACCTGAGAAGTGGGCAGACCCTTTGCTCCTGTTCAAATGGCAGTTTGGCCTACAAGAGGATATGGCCGAGAATATGCCGGCAACGAAAGTTCTCTCCTATACGCAATTTGATCCACCATATGTGCGAAAATATTTACCTTCGGAGGGGCCAGACCTTTTGGTTTTTGGGAAAAAGCTGAAGGACATGTTCGAATCAGATCAGTTATATGACACAGAAGAATTAGAATATATTATGAGCAGTGCCGAATGGTCACTGGCCAAAGTCCTGAAAGAATCAAATATCATTTCAAATTTAAGAGACGAAGCTGCAATCGTGCGGCTTCTCCTGCTGCAAATTATGCTAAGTGAGCCGACAGAATTGATGCAGGCATCGTCGCTTGTTCACCAAATCGCTGTTAATATGAACGTGAAAAATGATGGGTGCACAGGGTCCTGGAGTCCGGCACTAGAAGAGTCCAACTGTGCACAGATCGGAACCGAAACGTCCACAAGTGCACTCTATGCTATGGCAATAGACGAATATGCTGGACCAATAATTTTAAAGGACAAGTCTTTGCAGGATATTTCCCCCTCAAGCTTTGTTTACATCCCAGTGTGTCAGAGGTGGAGTGGTATGTCCTGGTTGATGGCGTACATTCTCAGTTTTACAAGCACGTCCTGGTGGAATTTCGCCTATACTCTGGATGTTGAGTACTCCAATGGGATGTCAGAGACCACGGAAGATCTGCCGATGAAGGCGACATTCATGCCCAAAGCAGCAACGGTTTGTATCCCCGGCAATTACTCATACATATGTCTAGTAGTGGTCGATAGAAAGCGATCCGAACTCCCCGATGACTGGCAGTTTGAGGTGTGCAAAGGCATAACAGCCACACGGGCTGGTAACTTTGAGTTTGCGAAGAAAGCCCACGCTTATCTGGGACGTCTCTCCGATCCAGATGTGAATCCCATTTCTTGTGGCGATATCTTTAATGCCCTGTATAACCTAGCTTATATGTTCTCACCCGCTGAGTTCAGGCAGTTGCACTTAAAGGCCAGTATCCTGGCTACCTCGCGGTTCAATGGTTTCGGCTGCTATCCCAATCCGGAGCCACCAAAAAACAGGAAACATCTATTTGGTCCAGCCGCCTTCAACAATAAGGACGAAATTCGAATAGGAGATTATGTGGTTCCCGATTTGGCAAAAATGGAGGAAGAAGAACGAATGGCCCGAATGCATGGCCTTAATTATTGGAGGTCCGATCCTCTAGGCCTTTTTACCTTCTCCTCTGTTGATTTGCAGGGGGATTCGCTCCCCAATGATATTCGCCAATACAGACTTTCCGTAAGCCTTAACGATATGAGAATTCTCTTAGCCTGCGGTGTGTTCTCTCGAAACTCCAACGAAGGATTGCAGGGTTCAGGAATACTAGGGGACTTCTTGAACACAACCTTGGGATACGCCTCTCTGATGCTTGGACTCACAAACTGGTATTTAGTGGAGATGGGTTGTACACTGTTTGAACACAACTACATTTCACCTGACCGTTTCCGATATGATGAGCCCCTAGAAATTAAAGGCTTTTGGAGGAACATCAACTCTAACTTTGTGATCGCTTTTAGATTGGGGTTAGATATAGATTGTTTAGGTTTAAACCTAAAAAAAATTGGTATGCTAATGAACATTAGTGAGCAGGAGCATCCCGAGATGAATGACTGGATAAGCACACACTTCAGCGGTAATGTTCCTTGGTGGTTTGTTGGGGCTATCGCTGAGAAATTCGGTCACAGCTTCAAAATAAAATAATCTGTTAAAGATTTTAAAGATGAAATTGGATGGTGGATAAAGGCAGAAAGGAGCACGCAATATGATCTAAGCCTTCTAACTGCGTCTAGCAAGTACGAACAAAAAGTGCGAAGAAATCATAAACCCTATTTTCCCATACTTACCGTGAACTCGGAGCGAACGGAATTGACACATAATATGATCTCGTGGGACATGAACCTGCTGCTGGACGAAAAAAAGTCGCGATTGCATGAATTCTTTCCCAGAAGAGTAGTCCTTGATTTCAACGGAATCGTAGAACTAAATGTCATAATTTTGCGGAAAGCCTTTGACTCTGAATCGATCAAGGCTTTTGTAGCTTCCGACAACAGAATCATTGCGGATGACCAAGAGTCATGGCCCAAAGTTTATGGACTGCAGTGGTCCCATATCGACAAGGGTTACCTTGATTGGCTTGGAGCGGTTTCAGGTGAGTTTCTCATTGTAATCCATTATAATATTTATGTACATATGTAAACATTCTTTATTTATTTTAGCATGATTTCATGGGAATGTTCCAAGACCTGGATCATATAATAAGATAGTCGCCCCATAATTCTTAATCAGCGAATATTTACTCACTATTTTTCTTAATGGAAAACCCAAAAAACTAATTGATTAAGAAAATCAATGTATGAATATATTTTGAACAAATAAATATGCATTTGATGAAAATGGAGAATGGACTTTCTTAAACATCTGTCTTGTGGTAGGGCAGTTAATCATATAATTTTTGTAACGCACTCACTCGGTGCATGCAAAAGATAAGAAAATATCGGCTTGTTCGCGTGCACAGTTTTGAACTTTATCCAAAGCCCATCAGTCATTATTTAATTGGTGAAGGTATTAAATGTGTCATTGGTTGATGGACTTTTTCCCAAACAAATCGAGTTTTATTATTAGTAAATTAAAAATTTGAAAAATAAACTAGTTTACGTAGTAAGCTTCATCTTGAGAGAAACAAAACTGGATGCTGGATTTTCGAACTAATCTAGACGTTATGGTATGACCAAACATATATGTAAGCATCTCTGTAAGTCCGCAGTAAGCCAGGTTATCCAAATTGAGATGATCTACTGAACTTCCCAGATAGTTTCCAAGGCATCTGAATTGTTCATATTTTTCCATTTTTGCCATTGAGATAGGTAAGCTCCTTCTAATCACAAAAAACCAAGTCAGCACTCAAGTTTTTTATTTCCTTATCGTTCAACAAAATAAATAGCTGAATTTGCACAAAGCTTTAAGTAATTCTACGGTAAGAGATAAGCTATTTTTAGAAATGCAGTGCACAAAGCGCAGTCCCTAGGCTACCCATCCAAGTGTCTCATCTTCCCAACGACTCTGCATTAGGCTAGACAATATCTGGTTATTTGTAGATTAGACGAGCTTAAACTGCAGCTGTAGACAATTTCTCCTTTTCCCATTCTGTCTTATTTTGATGAGCCATCACATTCTTGGGAAATACTCAGAAGAGCTGTAGCTTCGCTGTAGAATCCGCAGAGAAGACGACGTCAATGGGAAATGTAAGCCACATAATAATAACCAGGTCACTCTATTGCGATTCCCCCCCAAATATGGGCTGGAAAGCGGTCACTCCTGGTGTGCATGCGCTGCTCAGTGGCCGGTCCAAGCGGCGGACGCGTGATATTCCCTTTTCTTTCTTGTTTTTGGTATCGCTTTTCGCAGAGCTCAGCGGATCTGCAGTGAGGAGGGTTCATTGAAAGACGAGACCCCAAGCTGGGGACGAACCTGAGGAAAAGCTTCGCTTCAGCTGCAGAATATATTTATTATTATTATTATTATGTTGTTTTGGTGGATGAACTTCAGGCCAAAGTTTGTTTTTTTTTTCGGTTTTTTATTATTATTGTTTCTTTTCTTTTGTGTTATTTACGAACATTCTTTTTAGACACAAATACAAATACATACAATGTTTTCTTCGTTTCCGCCGTCTCTTTAAAAACTACTACAAAAAGTTTTGTTTGTTTTTTTTATGTTTTGTTTTGTTGTGGTTGCTGTTGGCGCTTAAAGATCTACAACATATAGCATTCTAGAGCATACACATTATATAGGTATGTATGGTTAAATATCTATAGATATATATATGTATATATATTCATATAAAAAAATACAACAAATTTGCAATTCGTTTCACATTTAGTTTCGTCGTCGTCGTCGCCTTCCATTGTTTTCACATTTCCAATTCTCCTCGGAGAGGGATCGAAAACACATTCACAAATATTTCCATCTAACATTTACGTATGGCAAAAAGGTCATCATCATCTATCCATCCAGTTGTATCAATCGTAATTGATGATATCGATCAATCATATTTAGAATACATTTAATCATTAACTGCTACTTGTTTTTGTTTGTTTGTTTGTGTTCTCATTTTTGTTTTTGTTTTGCTTTCTTTTTTTTTTTTAATGGTTTTTGTGTTTTCTTGAAACGTTTACAAACTAAATTTAAAACTTATAAATACTACAACGTACGAGATCCGCCGAAATCTCATAGAATTTAAGCAAAATGAAACACACAAGAGTTACGAGTTAAATAAATTAAATTACGAGTTATTATAATTATAATGGATACATTAATGTTTATAGAAATCGTATCTGAAAGAAGCGCCAGTGTTTGTTTGTGTGTAACTGTAATCTATTTCGAATTCGACTTCGACTTCGACTTCGATTGGGTAGAATGCAAACGGGAAGCTCGAAGGGTTTTCTACTCGCTTAGAACATTAAGGTGGCACAAGAGAACAATGGAAAGTAAACCAGAAAATACCCTTTCCCAAGCGACTTTAAACAAAATACATATAAAATATATGTTTTGAATATGAACAAAATATTGATATATGAAAATATATATTTTAAATATAAAATAAATATTTATATATGAAATATACATACACAGGGTGGAGATTGCACAAGAACTGGTTTTAGTTGAACTTCCTTGGGAAAGAGTATTTGCAAAAATAACGCCTGGCAGGTGGGCTATACATGCATTCTTCCTATTTACGTATATATACATATATTAATATATATATATATATATGTTAAATATCAGTTGTGTAAAAAACAAAACAAACAAAAATAATGCCTATTTCAGCGGCTCTTTATGGGCAACGGTTTTTGTCTTTTTTTTTTTTTTTTGTTTTTCCTGTTTCTTTCCTTGTGTATAAATTAACAAATGTTAAAAATTTAATTATTACATTTTCGATTGCACTTTGTTTTTGCCTTGCTTGTTGCTGCTTTTCTGTGTGTGAGTTATTATTTGTTTTCCTTTGTTTGTTTACTTCTTATGGAAATTAAGGCTTTCTTAATAAAAAAAAAAAGATATATTTATATATTTAAATGTGTATAGAGTGTGGAAGGGAAATTACTATTTTAGCAACAATCAACTGATCACATCGAGTAAACGTACGTAAACTTCACTTAGAACTACTTCAAATCAATCATAATATAACAACAAATATTAGAGGGGGGCGCTGGGGCGGTTATCAAAACCTTAACCTGATTTCGCAAACATTTATTTTTTCGAATTCTCTTTTGCAATGCGGCTCCTTTGTTTCGCTTTTCGAATATTTACATGAACACCACAAAATATATATGTATGTATTATACGAATATGAAGAAATGCAGAAAATTTTTTCACGACTTCCACCCTGTCACTCACTCCTTCTTTGTGTTTTCCCCCCGCTTTTCCTCCCCCCCCCCCTCCCTGTTTCGACAACGCGCAGCGTGATAACAATAATTATAATTATGGGATGGAAGGGGAAGGCAGAGGGTTGCAGGAGCAGGAGCAGGAGGTGGATACAACAACAGATAGCTTGACTTATCAATTATCACGCCAAATGCAGTATTACAAAAAAATATATATATAGATTTATATATATAGTATGTGTTTATAATATTAATCATACTTTTGTAATATTTATAAGATTATACTTTCTCAATTTGAAAAAAAGGCTTCTAGCAAGCCATCAAAACATCATGATCAGATCACCACAAAAATGTTTACACTCGGTTACGTTTCGTTTCTGTTTCTGGAGCCTTCTGATTCTTGACGGGGGGAGGGCCAGTTGACAGTTGAACTGCCAGCGCCATCCATCACACACAAAAAATGTATTCACACCAAACATATACATATTATATAGCACATATATATATATGCATAAATGATGATGATGATGATGACACACGGCTGCGGCCGAAATAATGACACTGCACAAGTGGAACACAAGTTGTAGTAATTTTTGTTGCAAAAATTAGATATCGAAACATTCCCTGTTTGATCTTGGCAGCTAAGCTAAGGCTTCTTGCGAAAAGTTCTTTAAACTGACATTTAAAATGGATAAATCACTGACTTTTGCGTGGGCTTCGCGATCATGCACTAATATTTTGTAAGCTTTAGAGCTCCGTAATGCCATTATTTAGACCACATTCGCGTTTATATCTAGAAATATTAATATATATAGAGAGAGGGGCCTTAGAGCGAGCGAGACTTAGAGAGATACAATAGCTAGCCTGAGGTTGCTCCTCCCACTACTGCGAAGTACTGAAGTTCGATGGCGAAATGGAGGCCGGTGGCGTCGTATCCGTATCCTGGCTACCGATTACCGCTCCCATCCCCATTCCAAGCCCATCCACTTGGTCGTGATGATCGCGGGACCTACTCGTCGGTATGGGTGCACTGGTTCCAACCATTGGCGGTGGCATTAGCGTCACCGCCTGTTCGCAGCACTCCAAATCCCGTTCCTCCTGCAGCTGCGCCAAGATCTGCTGCGAATTCTGCTTCCAGTATAGAAAGGGCCAACGCAGCGTGGTGGCCAGCGTATCGTTATGCTCCTCGAGGGAATTGTTGGCATAATGCTCCACCAGCTTCTTCAGCGAGGGATAAATGTTGTAGGGTGCAGCGAAGCCAAAACCGCTCTCCGTCTCATAAATAATGCAATGATGCACGCTGTCGCCGCAGGCAATTGAGAGAGCAAAGTGACCGAGATCTCTCACCCGGATCAGGAAGGTGCCCAGCGGTGCATTCCGCAGATACTCCTCCGCATCCCGGCGCTTGGCGTCGTTCAGCAGCCAGAGGGATTCGTTGCTGTGCGGCTGATTCGAGGCCGTTTCGTAGTGCTGCAGCCACTTGTCGTAGCCCATCTCAAGGATCGTCTTCAGGTCGTCGTCCTTGAGGTTAAAGCCTTTCAGGCGCCTGCAATGAAAATATTAAGCAAGGTCTTAGTCGAGGAGTAAAAATAATATTAACGATTTTTGATGACAATTACATAAGGAATTTGTCCAAAACACGATGATACAAGGAACACATTTGTGGGACAGCTTTCTCTGCTGATTAACGTTTTTGAAAAGATTTTGTTTTTTTTTTTATAGAATCCCACTTAGGTGCAAA